>MU226437.1:21527-36253 GCA_018584345.1 Thuja plicata
CATTCATAAACTTCAATCCAATAAGAGATGATACAAACCAGGAAGCATAGGGATATGAAGGATTATCACAAAGTACTTCCAACAGCTTGCATGATCAATGAGAAGATTACAGAATGTAAAAGCTAGACGGCAGAAAGAATGCCTCAGATAACTCCAAGAGAGAACAAATTCTCTTTACAAAATGCCAAAATTTGAGCACTAAGGCTCTCAAAAACTTTAAATACCTCCAATGCACGCAGGCAGGAGTCCAAAAACCTAACTAGGGTTACAGATTTACAATGTACTAATTGACCCTAGGACAAAATCTAATCTGGCCATAAATGTGCACCAAGTGAATCAATTAGATCAGATTTTCTAACTTGCGCCCATCCCTGTACTGGATCATGCCCGTAGACACGCAACCTGAATCCATGAGCCATACTCTGCAACTAAGTCTCTGTCATGAATGCTCACCAGCTGATCACAGTCCCCTAGGATAGGAAGTGACCCTTGACAGCCGCCGCTCAAATTATCATCAATGAGCCATCAATCATGACCATGTCCTTCTGCCAACTGCACCCGAGAGCAATAACTTCTGATTGGACTCTGTATCTCCTTCCACGTCTCTGAATCTTCTATTTCTCCACCGACGTCGAATAAATCTATTCCAGGGATCAACAGACTCTTTGTGCATGGTCTTCTGCAATTGAAACCTCTCTGATCAATTCTGGAACACGAGCACGGAGAAACCATGGCTGACGAGCGTTCACAGTGCCAAATCTGCCACCAAACATTCAAATTCAAAGTCTAGCGATAACGCAACTGACCGTTGGTCTCTTTGTCACGAGCATCAGGCCTTAACCATAGTTAAATCTCACGACCTGGAGACAAAGCACTTTTTACCTCTGTTTAACCCGAGCCCAGATCTGGCGACAAGGCGACTGTGAAATCTCAAAGTCGCGAAGCACTTTACTTAACTCACCTTTCTTCTGGCAACTCTACTACTAACTGTCACCCTAAACCGTCACGGCTTGTCGCCTGATCGCCAGATGTTATCCCTCCGTCTCGAGACCATGCGACAACACTTAGTCGCCAAGTCGGGAAATCCTATGTCTGAGCCTTCTTGACTTTTCAAACAGCGCCTAAGTGTCCTTGAATCCCTCTAGCGACATCGCGAAAACCCCTTGGCACTGAGTCGGGAGTACTTTTCACATAGGTCACTTTGATCACCCGACCACGCATCCGCTGTTGGATCTTCTGAGCTTTGCATCGGACGGCTGGCATTTAATCGCTTAAAAACTGAGGTTCCCCTTAAATCTTCCTGCGACTGGGGCAAAGAAACACTTAGTCGCCAAGTCGTGTGATCAACCTCCATCTGGCGATCACCCGACTGAGGACCCACAATCGCCTGATATATGCCACCTGTCACACAGCCACTGGTTAATCTGTTGCACACTGGGGAAGCTGAGTCAGCGCATGGTCCCAGTGACAACGCGACCAAAGGCAACCACGAAGTCGGGAGACATTTTATCAACTGTTGAACTCTTCACGCGATCAAGCGACTGAAGGTGGGCCCCATTCTTTGTATTCATTGCTCAGCGAGTAAGCGACGAGCACTACTTTTCACTCGTCGCACGCTCGTGAGCTTCTTTCTATTTCTCCCTTTCGATTGGTGACTGAGTAATGAGCCACTTTCTTCCTCAGTCGCACACTCGCAACCCCTTTCTCTTTCACTTGACAACTGCAGTGATTGAGTGATGAACCTCCTTTTCTTCTTGTCGCGCACTCGCGAGCTATTTTTTACACTTCAAATCTGATCAACGACCGAGCAACGACCACTACTTTTTGCTTCATCGCACAGTCACGGACTTCTTTTCTCTTGTCCCTTTTGATCGGCGAGTGCGTGATAACTTTCCTCTTCCAGCTCGTCGCAGAACCGCAGACCGTATTCTATACTTCAACTTCTGCAGCGAGTGAGCGATGAGCATATCCTTTCCTTCGGTCGCGCACTCGCGAGCTGCAAACCCTACCTAGAATAAACATTGCGAATATGCGACGCATCATTGAAACACTGACCCACTCAGTCGCACAGCTTGAATGAACTGACACAGATAGCTCGCGACTGCGCGAGGTCCACTTGAACAACTCGTCGCGCAGTCGCACAACTTAAGGATATCGACTTACATGGATCACGACTGCGCGATAAGACATAAAAACAAGATTTTGAAAAGGGCTTAGCCAAATTTTGGGCGGGAAAACATAGAGGATGGCCAAATTGTATAGGAATGGAAAATTTGGGCAATAGTAAGCACTTGTTCCAACAACTAAAATATTATCTATTGCATCCACCAATCTTGATGCCTCCCATCCCAGGGAAGCCATTTCTCTTGTACATTTCTGCCACAGAAATTGCATTGGGTGCTCTTCTTGAAAAGCACGATGAACAAGAATAAGAAAGAGCTATTTATAACATGAGAACAAATTTGATTGGATATGAACTCAACTAGTCACTCATTGAATGAGCCTTTCTTTCTGTGGTTTTTGCCATACATAAGTTAAGACATTACATGATACACTAGAAAACCATGCTCATGTCACAGATTAATCCATTGAAACATCTCTTAGGCAAAGTAGCTCTCATGGGTCGCCTAGCCAAATGGGTCATGCTACTAAGTGATTTTGACATAGAATATGTGGATAGAAAAGCAATAAAAGGCCAGGTGATAGCAGATCATCTTGGAGAGGCACCAATTCCTGATGATCACCCGTTAATTTCAAAATTTCTAGATGAGTCCATTTTCGCCTTCACTGAATCTAATGAGTGGAAAATCTACTTTGATTTCTTACATACTAGGCATGGATTGGGGGCAGGCATCATGTTTGTCACCACGCAAGGCGATGTCATTCCAAACTCTTACAGAATCGCATTTGCATGTACCAACAATATCGCCGAATATGAAGCACTGGTCACTGGACTTAAACTTGCTATTCAATGGAAAATCCAGCACCTCAAGGTGTATGGTGATTCTCAATTGGTCATCTGAAAGGTCACTGATGACTATGAAACTAAGGATGAAAAGCTAGTACCCTACAAATAGTTGGCCGAGTTTCTCAAGGAGCAATTTATCACAATCAGTTTTTGCCAGCTTCCACGGGAACATAACAAGCAAGCAGATGCTATGGCCACTATTGCATCTATGATTGACATGCCAAATAATGAAGAGAGATGTGAATTTCTCGTTGAGCAGCTATTGCTTCCAACATTCAACATTCTGCAATCTGAGCTCGTGTGTGACACTGTTGGTCCCGATTCCCCCTGGTATCAAGATGTCTACAATTACCTACATGCCCAAATATTACCCCCTGCCTTATCCCATAACAAGTGTCAAGCTCTTATCCATCAAGCCTCCCGTTATGTCATTGTTGGTGATACCCTTTATAGGAGAGCCTATGACCAAACCCTCCTCAGATGCCTCGATTCATGAGAGGCTAACATTGCCTTACATGAGGTCCACGATGGTATTTTTGGTGGACATTTCAATGGTTTGAGTCTTGCCAAGAAGTTGGTTCAAGCAAGATACTACTGGCCTACCATGGAGCAAGATGCTCATAAATTTTCTAAGAAATGTTACAAGTGCCAAATTCACAGTAATTTGATTCATGTTCCAGCACAGGATCTACAGCTAGTGGTCTCTCCATAGCCCTTTTCACAATGGGAATTTGACCGTGTAGGGAAGATTACATGCTAATCTTTTGATGGCTACAAGTACAACATCATGGCCACCGAGTACTTCACCAAATGGGTGGAAGCTATCCCGATGACATACATTAATGGCAAACATGTTTCCAGATTCATCCTAAACTATATCATTTTCCATTATGGAGTTCCTCTAGCCATCATTACTGACCATGGTAGCCCATTCCAGAATAAGGATGTTACCCAGCTTTGTGAGAAATTCAAAATCTATCATGGATTTTCTAGCATCTACTACCTGCAATGCAACAGCCAAGCAGAGGCATCTAACAAAACCATCATTAAGATCTTGCCAAAGACTGTCAATGATGCTGGCCGTGATAGGCACTTACAACTCAACCCAACTTTGTGGGCCTACAGGACTAGCATATGCACCCCCACTAGTGCTATTTTGTACTCTCTTGTCAATGGCACTGAGGCCATATTACCCCTCGAGGTTGAAATTCCTTCATTGAGAGTATCCTTACAAGGCATTGTCAATGATGAACAATATAGAGTTTCCAGATTACTTGAGCTTGAGATGCTTGATCAGCGGCGACAAACTACCTTAGTACACTTGTAAGTCTACCAGAATAATCTCAAATAGAGTTACAACAAGAAGGTTCTAGCTCACCATTTTGAGATGAAAGAATTAGTTTTGAAGATGAATTACAAGACCCAGCCACACAGAGAGAAGGCTGGAAAATTTGAACCAAATTGGGATGACCCATACATAGTCACAACATCATATGGGTCTGGAGTGTATGAGCTTACAACACTAGAGGGAGAACCATTGCCATAGGCATTGAAAAACATGCACCTTCGTAAGTATTATGCATAATTTCTGAAAAAAGTACAAAAAAATTGCAAAAAGTTCCTGAAAAATGTACAAAAATTTGATTGAAATTTTTTTTGAGAAAATATAAAAAAAATCAAAAAAGAGAAAAAAGAAAAAAAAGAAAAAAAGAAAAAAAAAGCAAAAAAGCAAAAATGGTTGTCATGATGAAAACCTGGCACACAGGCATCTGGGCATGCAAAAATAGAAGTCAAGAGAAAAATCCCATCCAATAGTGAAAACTTGGCAAATAGGTGCTTTGGGCAAGTACCATGGTGAAAACCTGGCAAACAGGTGCCACGCATAGCAAGTCATTGCTCCATTGTCTATCATGGTTCCACCTGATACCTTGATTTCCTTTCTTGATCACATCTTTCAGTTTGTATCAACCCTAGTGCCCCTTTATGGCCTGTAACTGGTTGATTTTCTTTGTCTTCCCCTTGGTCTACCCAGTCTATCTTTCCTTTTGGCCTTTGTATATAGCCTCTTTTTTGTCTGGGGGTAGATTCCTAGCACTGAGTGTCTTTGAGCTTGAATTCAAACCTGAGGCAAGACCTTGAATGTGGTTTACCCAAGAGATTCCTTGACTATCTGATTCTAGAGATAACACATTGTAAATAGCTTAATGAACTGAAAAAATCCTAAAAATCCAAAAATGCAAAAATTCCAAAAAAAAATCAAATAATGTCCTAAAAAAAAACTTCTAAAAATTACATAATGTCCTAAAAAAATTGCTAAAAATTCAAATACAATGCTGAAAAAGGACCCAAAAAATTCAAATATCTCAAAAATTCTAAACATTACAAAATCTCTTCCAAAAATCTGCAATAAATTTGTACATACTTGTCTTCTTTTTTGCGAATCAAACATCATGTTTCCTGACTTCAGTGGCAAAATCATCAATCTGTGCTTAACAAAATCATATGCAATCTGAATCATTCTGCCCCATCATTCAATCTGATTGGACTGTTCAAATCTTTCGATCTTTGCTATCTATCAATCTATCCAAAACTATCAATCAGTTCTCAAATCAATCAATCTGCAATCTAAGCTATCAATGAACATTTAATGCAAGTAACAAAAGTTCAGAATGGTTGTTGCCTCACATTGTTTTTGTGAGTATTTTTGATTTTCTTTTATGATCATGTTCCTATGCTACTCGATGATATTATCTGAACTTATGAGAGTAGCCGGGATGGTTCATGACCATTTCATTTTTGCTTTATCTTTTTTCTTCTGGATTGATGATCTCATGAAATTATGGGGCATGTCTGCTACATGCTTTCGGGATAGAGAAGATCATCCTCTGTCTACATCATGTTTGTTCACACAAAAAGGATGAATTTTACACTCTGGCTTTTGTGCCACGATGCATCGCATTTTGCTTTTACAATATCAAAATAAGCTCTTATAACAAAATTGCACTTTTGAAAGCCAACATCTTTCTACTAACATTTCTTCATCTAATTATACTTTCTGCAAACAATTCTTTAGTCAGTCCTCATAGTTTCCTTGGTCTAGTACTCTGGTATGTCAAAAACAAGTGCATCCTACATTCATGCATTTATAAACTTGAAAAGAAACAAAAACATGTGCATTTTTGCATTCAGTCATTTCTACATGGAAAAAATTTCAAACATACATTTGCATTTTGCATTCATACAAATGGCAAAAAGACAAAAAAAAATTATTGCATTCATAAAAAATATTATTGCATAACAAAGGAAATACATAAGCATCATCATATAAATACGAAAGTAAAGCATACACATAAACATCCATCCTGTGCATCATAAAATAACTACATATCGTATATCACTGTCTCAACAAAAAGTATCAGAGTACAAAAATCAAGGTGTCTATATACACTAAGGCCCGCAGGCTCATAACATATCACATGTCTATCAAAATTGTCCCTATGCTAGAGAGACTCCCTATCAACCCCTACTCTCTTGGTCCTCTTGATCCTTGTCTTGTAGGGAAGATGAGGCTCCCCATGTGATGCCTTGTCTGCCCTAATCTAGGTGGCCCTCTCGGTCCTAGCACTCCCCTGCTACTCTGTGTCCTACAAGAGTGCAATCTACTAGATGACACTCTATAACTTGGTGACCACTAATCCTATGGCACATCTTGTTCATACATCACTCACCAATACCTCTTCTCCTCTCGGGCATCCCCTAGCATCCCTGCAATATCACACACACCTGCATCGCTGATGGAACTAATAAACTGGCATGCCTCCTCCTGTGCACTCTATGCTCTAGCAATAGCTACATCCCTCTCTACTATCAACCTATCCATCTATGTTGTAAGTGTTGATCACTCTATAGCCTATGTAGCTCTATCTATATATCTCTCTAGTGTTAATATTTCTATCTGGCTTGTAAGCTCTACGATGCATTGTCACTGCTCCTCCAACCTGTCATTAGGACCTTGTGGTGGCTCATCCCTGTCCTCATCTGTCTGCATCAGCATATCACTAAGATCCATGTCATCATCATCATCATCATCCTCCTCATCTGAACCCTCATCCTCATCATCATCCTTGTCCTCCTCATTCCTCCTCATCCTCCTCATCATCCTCCTCCTCAGTGCTCTCATCTCTGGGCACCCTCACTCTCGGTATTGCCACATTGGGATCTGTAAAAGGAATGGGCCTATGCATAGAAAACCATCTGTCATACTCATTAGTGGTCCCTACATATGTCACATCTACATCTGCTCCCCATGGCCTGGGCTATAACTATGTGAACTCTGCATAGGCCACCTGAGGTCTGAGTGTTGCACCCCATATCCTAGCCTTGGCCCTCGATCTAACAAATAATGCTCTACTTGTCGACACTCCCTATACCTCTCCAAATTGTTGCCTAACTCACTCTAGGAGCTACATCTCAATCACTGTATGACCCATCACAAACCTCTTGATGAGGTACCTCTCCTATCTGCAATAAGGAATGTGATCTGCGTCATCATCCCATCTAGAGCAATCTCTGTAGGGACACCATTTGAAATCTCAAAGCACATCTATCTCTTGTTGATAGTGCAATGTGTATCCTAATGGGCCCTATGCCAACACCCCTCAGTAGCAATATACATATGGAAAATCTAGTAGAACCACTCTCTAAGCTATAGGCCGATATACCTCTATGTGCTCATAGGCCCACACCTATAGCAGTGTGATCCCAGTACTGATAGATAATCCTTTGCAATATGCTAACTGATGAAGCTGATAATATGTCATAGCCAACATGCATGGTCCCCATTCGAAAATTGTTCCCTGCATAATCATCTACTTGAGTACACTCCCATAGTCAATAGGGAATTCATGCCGTCATCTATCTAGTACCAAGAGACATGCAATGAGTCCACAGATAACTGTAGTCAGACTGTCGTGCTACCTAGCCAAGGTCTCCAATCGTATCTCATAATCCTGAATGTCCAAATCATCATCACTCTCAAATAGTTAGTGCAATTCTGCCCTCCCTATAGTGGGGTTGTACTCAGCCAACTCACCATAAATCAAAATCCTGAGGATGCACCATAAATCCTCCAGCATCACTGTCGCCTCCCTTGTTGGCAGGTGGAAGGAACTGGTCTCCGAGTGCCATCGCTTGGCTAGCTCTATGATCAACCCCTGAATTTCCCTAATCTCAGGCATGTATGTAACATAGTACAATCCTAGCAAGCCTAAGATCTCTCTCTTGTGGCTACTCAATTAGTGGTGTATGTCCAAGCATGCCAGTCTACTCTCCCGAGTTTGTGGAACTGGCAGCTCCTCTTGTGATCACCATGCAAATTCGGTGAACTTTATATACTTTTTGTTTCTTTTTGACTGACCTAGGACCTGTTTTGACCTATTTTGAACTAATTTTGACCTTGTCTTAGGGTTTTGACCAGTTTAGGGAAGTTTCAAAACCCCTAGAACCTATTTTGAGGCACGTTTGACTAACTGCGTAGGTTCTCTTACCACTTGCACAGGTTCTCTTACCACCTATGTAGAAAGGCCTCCCACCTATTCTGCCTATGTAGGTGGTCATCCCACATGTGCTGCCTATATAGGCAGGCATGTGACCTATGTAGGTGGCACACGTGGACACCCTGCGAGCCCTGTTTGACCTAGTTTGACCCCCAAGCTGACCTAGAAAAGTGTGCAAACTTGAAAAACACTGAGGACCAAATGTACTCACCTCGGCTCCCACATCGGCTGACCTTTGGAAGCTACAAACCCATTCCCCACACTGAATCTCACCTAGCACTCGATCCATCTTCCTTGCTCCAGAGCTCAATTCTTCCAAATGAGAGGGTAAAAATGAGCTCCCAAACCCCTTCCAAGCCCTTTTATAGCCTCTTGGGTTCCTAGATGGATGTGCAACCCTTGCGTTTTGTATTGGTCATGAAGCTTTTGACACTATGAACCTCATATCTTTTGCGTTTGACCGATGATTTTTAATCTAATCATTGTTGTGGATCCGTCTCCGCATTGTCAACAAATCGACCTATCACTTGCATTTTTTAGGTGATTTCTTGAGGGTGCACCTATGTATCCCATTATCACTGGGGCATGTTTTAATGCTATTTTCTTCAGTATTCTTTGACACAACGCTCATAATCACATTGTATCAAAGAGGGGAAAAATGTAGACACCTAAAAATGGTTCGAGCTTGTTGGTCTATGTGTTCTAACATTGTTCATATTACAATCAAAACGTTGTTTTGTGACCTAATTATTCCTCTATGTCAAGCATATTATATTTATTGTATAGCGACATTGTGTCCTTCATCAATGATTGAATATTGCAAAATTGTTCAATTATTTACTAACAATTCTACTTTCTCTATCAAATTGATCATTTCCTCAACCATCCCAAACCTTCCTAAACTGATCCTATTCAATCCTAAACCATCCCAAACCTTCCTAAACTGATCCTATTTGATCGTAAACCATCCCAAACCTTCCTAAAATGATCCTATTTGATCCTAAACCATCCCAAACCTTCCTAAACCTATCCTATTCGATCCTAAACCATCCCAAACCTTCCTAAACTAGTCCTATTTAATCCTTAAGCATTCCAAACCTTCCTAAATCAGCTCAAATCTATCCTATTCTATTCCTAATCATTTGCAGAATTGTCTAGACTCATTTTCGACCATTCTGGGGCATTGTCCAAGATCACCGTTGCCTAATCAACCCAATTTCAGACCAATCAATCAAACCCTAATTCCAATTCAATCAATCTTGTCATCATTTCAGGAGCATTGTCCAAGATCATCAATGCTTTGTATCCTTTTGATAAACCATTTGATAACACTGTCAAAGATCATTGGTGTTATCGCTATCAATCTGTCAATTTCAATTCGATAGTGTTGTTCATTATTGAAAATACTATTTTTTATTATCATTTCAAGAACATTGTCAAAGACCATTGATGTTTCCCCATTTCAATCTTGCAATGCCATCAAAGTTCATCAATGCCTCATGATTTCCTAAACTATTCCAGAACCCTCAGAATTAACCCTAATTCTTATCAACATTATCAAAATCCTTTCAACTTGAAATCAACACCTCCAATTCAACCCATTTCCCACTAATTTCCCCCTTTGGATGAATAACCCATAATTTATCCTAAGTCCTAATTGAATAAATAAACAAACTTTATTTATTCCCTATTTCCCTAAGTCTCTAATAATTAATTAATTTTACTAATTAATCAGCTAATTTAAAATTTATGAGATTTCTTATAATTTCATAAATCTAATTTGATTTTGAGGAATATTTGAGAATATGGGATTATTGATTTGATTGATGATTCATAATCTCACCTACATATCATATCCATTAAATAAGGATTCTCGTCCCTATTAAGGTGCTTCACAAATATTCTCAAATATTTGCAATATCTCTTCAATATCTCTCCCCCATTTCATGCTTCCAAACATCCTACCAACTAAATCTTGGTTGGTGCATTGATTTTATGCAATCTCACTGAAATGTGTCTCATTTTCTATAAATTGAGGACATTTATCTCATTCAATGTTAGACCACTATATTCTAGTATTCTCATTGCGAATTTATGCTTTCAAGAGTCTTTGTGCAATCTTGATATTGTCAAAGAGCAAACATTAATCTGATTATGGAGAAGAAAGAAGGACATGGGAGTTTTATTTAAATGGGGTTCTTAGAGTTTTATGCTTTATTTTTATAAATCCTTGGTTTAGATGGCTTTCATGATAGATTAGATAGGTTATCATGTTATTTAGGGTTTGTGGTCCCCTAGATATGCTAAATGGGCCTTTTTCTAGTCTTACAATAAGACATTCAACTTGGGTCTCTAATCTAGTTCCAGTAAGGAAAAATAATGGTGATATAAGGCTTTGTGTTGATTTTAAATTTTTTAATATTGCATGGCTAAAGGATAATTACTCTTTACCTAACATGGAGGCAATGTTGCACAAAGTTACTAGTTGTGAGATATTTTCAATGATGGATGATTTTCAGGCTACAACCAAGTATTAGTAGTAGAATCAGAATAATTTAAAACTGCATTCACTACTCCATGGGGAGCATATGTGTACATTAGAATTCCCTTTGGTCTTATAAATGCAGGAGAAAAATTCCAAAGAGCCATGGATATTTTATTTAAATAATGTATTGATTTATTCATGGTGATCTTTCACAATGATTTAACAACATATTTGATGGAAGTGTTCCAAGATTGGCTTGCAGTACTCAACTAAGGTCTTAACTTGCCTTAGTATACCTAGGATCCTAATTATCTTCTAGAATCCAAAAAATTATTGAGTCTTCACACCCTAAGAATTATTCTAACTCCACACTAAGAGTTAGTTTCTCTATGCCCAATCTTGAAAGATTTCCACCATTGAAAGTACTCCTTGTCTCTATGCTTCCTTGGATCACTCCAAGCTCAAATCTTCACAAAAATATTCACAAGTTCTACAAAGGACATTTTTTCCTTAAATAAATCCATATTAAATATTTTTAATCCCATTTGAATTTGTCTTCTATTCAAAAGTGACCAAGTTTCACCTTCACAATGCTTTTGACCCTATTAGGCCTAGTTGCCCTAATAGCCCTGTCCAAAGGGTTTTTATGGATTCTTGTCAAAAAATTCCACACAAAAATTAAAAAAAACCTAGGACTTAGATACCCTTTTCCAAGACCTTAAATATTTTCAAGGTTTTAGCTCCTCAAACCATCCGTACACTACTTTCCTGAAATGTAGGTCTTTTAGGCCTATTTTCAAGCATTAACAGTGACACACTGATTTCTTGCTAAAAATGTATCAAGATGGATTTGATAGGATATAGGATCATAGGAAGGGGTCAATTAGACCCTAAGGCTCCTGTAACCACACTTTTTTTCTTTCCCTCACACACTCCTTTGCAATGGCACTTGATTCTTACTCTGATACACCCCTAACCAGACAGACCTTGTTCGCCTATGGCATAACTTTAAAAATAGAAGATCAACTCTTCAATACCACTCCTTGAATATTTAAACTATAAATAGGATCCCCTAAAACATTCATCCAACCTTAAGAGATTCCCATGGTTAATTTCATGGGGGAGCCATGGAAACACAAACTACTCTAGACTGGACCAACAGACTCCCTAAATCTTAATCAATTTACAAATCCTACTAAATCAACTCTACAATACTTGCACACTGAATTAAAAAGTCTTAAAACTAACTACTCAACATAGATACCACACTAATTTTTCCAATTCAATCCATATAATCACTTTGTAAGTGAAAAATGCTCGAATATTGCTAAAACCCAGAATTACAGAGCTTCTTACTATTCCAAAAACTTTCTTACACTCAATATTCCTTGGGAAATGAGTCCTCAAGAATATTAGGATAATTACTCCATCATTTTATGCCACTAGAATTTATTTCTCACCTCCATCTCGAGAGGAATCCAAATGTTGTCTATGTTGCATGCAACATTGCAACAATGCAAAATGTTGTCATGACAACATTGTAGTATCTTTTACATAAATGATTGAAACTAAATTTTATGACCTCTACTATGCTTGGTACAAGGAATATACATCATTAAGGCCTACTTAGGCACTTCCCCAATCCTTACTGACTCTAGGACCCATTAATACTCATTTTCCCTACTCAAGCCAAAATTATGCATTAAAGTAAACTAACTAGACTAGGTTGGATTTGACACTAATTATCAATCCACCTAATAACACACCTTGCAAGACCTACTAAGGTAAAATTTAAACACACACTAACTTGGATAAGGTCATCTACAAGCCAAAACATTCTACGGCTTAGAGGTTAGTTTAGGTACTCCTACACCAATATTCCAAGAAAGCAAAGGACCATTGTGGACACTTAGAAAAGATTTTAAATAAGGCTTTGGAATATGGTGTTTCTCTCAATCCTAGAAAATGTTAGTTTGTAGTAATAGAAGGAAAGTTTTTGGGACATATAGTATCAAAAGACGGAGAAAGAATTGACCCAGAGAGTATAGAAGCAATTCAGAAGGTCACTGCTCCAAAGAATATCAAAGGGGTACAATCTTTCTTAGGAAAGATTAATTTTGTATTTTGATTTATTGCTAACTTTGTAGAGAATTTTAAACCTATCATTAAGTTATTGAAAAAGGATGCAAATTTTAAATGGGATGAAGAAGCCCAATTTTATTTTGAAAAAATCAAGAAGGAAGTTCAAGAAGCACCTGTTTTAAGGTCTCATAATTATAGTAATCCATTTTCCCTATTTTATTTTGCATCTTTTCACACAATTTCTATTGTATTACTATAGAAGGATGAGGAGGGTTATGAGCATCCCATTTCATTTTTTAGTAAACCCCTCCAACCTACAGAGTTGAATTATGAAATGATGGAAAAATATGCATATGCCTTGGTTAAAGCAACAATTTCATTCAAACCTTATTTAGTTTGTGCAAAAGTGAATGCATATGTACCTCATGCAGTAGTTAAGGATATTCTTGCTCAGTCAAAAATTACTGGTAAACGATGTAAATGGATCAATAGGATTCATCAATTTAATTTGGAAATCCACAATACCAAATTATTAAGAGGACAAGGCCTAGCAAAGTTAATGACTAAAGAGAATTTGGAATTGGTTCAAATAAATAATACAAAGGTACAAGATTCAATAGTGACTAGTATTGAAAGACAACCCTCTTATGTTGATATCATGTATTATCTCAAAAATTCCAAGTGCCTTGAGAATATGACTAATAATCAGAAGAGAACTCTCAAGTTGCAAGCTCAAAGTTACACATTAGTATAAGGAGATCTATATTAGAAAGAAAAAAAAGGTGTACTTTTGTTATGTCTAGATCATGGTCAAGATGAAAAGGTCCTAGCACATATGCATGTCGGTGTGTGTGGTGGACATTACTCTTCCAAAACTACTATTCATATGATTTTGAGGGTTGGTTATTATTGGCCTTCCTTATTAAAAGATGCTCATTCCTTTGTCATAAACTGTGAACCCTGTCAAAGATTTTCAAACAAGTTGAAATTTTTAGGTTCTCTATTGTTGAACCCTATAGTTGTTGAGGCACTATAATGTCCCCGCCAGGGAACCCATAAGGAATCAGGTCTACAACCTAAAATTATAGCTAACAATTTTTATTTTTTTTACATTCTAACATAACATCGTGACCATTCACAAGTACATTCCTTAAGGTTCCATTAATGAATTAAATTACCATTATTAAATATTTCATTTTATTACTTAATCGAAAAAATTCTATTTCCACTACAACTTCAATTTACATTGATTCCGTTTCACATCAAAACCAACTACATTAATGAACTAGTGGAATTAATTTCCTTTACCGACTATCACGTAATTTACCCTAGAAGTGAAACAGGCATACATAACTTATCACATCCACTAAACATATTTATTCTTTCATATTTGTTTACTCCTTAACATTATCTATGTTCAACTCAATTGCACCATCAAAACTCAATTAAACTTCCCAATAAGAGTCCTTACTTCCCATCTTCATTTCAAGATAATAATAGAGAGAGCACAAAGTAATTATCTATGTATTGATAACCAACATAAATCATCAAATGAATCATTTTTCCATATGTTTAACTTCCACAATTATTCATCTATACCCTTGTACAAGTCCAGTTAAGAATGGAGATTAAAAGC
>MU226437.1:39853-53755 GCA_018584345.1 Thuja plicata
CCCTATTAAAATAAGAAGTTATGGTGAGTTGTAAGAGGTTCGGTTTAAGCTACCATATCGAGAAGGATCATTCTCGCATATAGCTCTTCCTAATTTCTAGTGAGCATAGCCAGGACTTGACAGGGTTTGAGGGACATTACAGGCACCTTTTACCATGTGGGCGATTGAATTCATTGGAGAGTTCTCAGAAAAATCTAGTGGTGGACATAGTTAGATACTAGTTGCTACAAATTATTTCACAAAGTGGATAGAGGTTATTCCTACAAAGAAGACAACTATTAAGGTGGTTATTAATTTTCTGATGGAGAATATTTTGACCAGATTTGGTGTCCCTATAAAATTGATAATGGACAATGATATGTGTTTCAAGTCAGATGAACTTAAGGATTTCTATGATGAATATAGAATGATGATGTCATATTCTTCCCCATATCATCCCCAAGCCAATGGCCAAGCAGAATCTGGTAACAAGAGTATATTGAAAATTCTAAAAAAGACCCTTGAGAAAAATAAGAGATCTTGGCATTCAAAGATGAAACTTGCTTTATGGGCTAACATGATCACTATGAAGAAAGAAACAGGGAAATCTCCCTTTGAACTAGTATATGGTATTCAATCTAGAATGACTGTAAATAATTTTCTTCTAGTATACAAGTTTGTTCAGGATGAGGAGCTAGATGTTTCTAAGCCTATGAAAGATAGAATGATGCAGCTAGTAGAATCACATGAAATTAGAAAAGATAGTCAAAAGGAAAACATCAAGTTACATCCAAAAATGAAGTATCTGTTTGATAAAAGAGCAAGTGACAGGAAGTTTCAGCCTGATGAATTGGTCTTTCAATGGAATGTCAAAGTTGAAGACAAAGGGAAGCATAAAAATTTTGAGTCATTATGGTTATGCCCCTATGTTATTCATCAAACTTTTAGAAAAGATTCATATTTCTTAAGGAATATGGAGGGTGAGGTATTTGAATTTCTAGTGCATAGACAATTCTTGAAACCCTTATTCAATTAGTTCTAATTTCCATGCACAGTAGCTTTGTATATTATGTACAGGTGTGTTTTCTTTTGTTGTGTGTTTCCTTCTACAGTAGGTTAGTTGTGGTATTCCTCCCATAGATCTTTGGTTCTTTCTATGAACTTGCATTCAAAAATCATCAGATAGAGACAATATTGGGTATATTTCTAGTTTTTGAAGTCTTGCTATTAAATTTTGGGGTTGCGAGTGTTATTCTTGCCTAAAATGTCAAAACCTATCCAAAATGCTATCAATTTTCCCTGCAAATGTTGATCCACAAGTGATGAAATCAATAAGATATGTAAAAACCTAAGCCTTAGGTCATTTTTCATTCTTGACAAGCAAAAAACTCTAGTTCTTCGCAATCGGTTTCTAATTTGCAGTCACCTTTTTCATGAAATTTAAGTCACTTAAGTCATGTACCCTTTTACATATTTTAAGTTAGTTTCTTAATCTCCTAACCGTGTTTGAATATTACTTTTTTTTTGGAGACTCAAAGAAAAGCCTTGGTCGCATTATCTCGAAAGGAAAATAATATTCTTTAAAAGGTTAAGATATTAAACACAGATGGTTGATCAGATTAAGATCTTGCAATTGGCATGAAATCTCTGAAGAAACCCCTAAGTTAAGAAATTGTATGGAAAATTTGAGTTTCTTTCAGTCGTGAAGTCTCACAAACAAATCAAGGTGAAAGCATGGTTATCATATTCATTTAGTCAAGAGATCTCAGAAGGAACCAAGGGTTAATTTAAAACTTAAAAGATCTAGCGATAACAGTAGATGCTAAGATGATCATGTGGCTAGCATTTAATTGCAAGAAAAAAGTGCAGATTAGTAAAAAAATTTGAGATTTGGCGCAAACTGTTGGATTAAGAAAGAATCAAGGGTAGGCATGTGATCTCACAAGGATTTCATAAAGTATATAAATATTACGAGATTTAGCGATAACCATTGATGAAAGAAAGATCGAAGGGCTCACTTTTAATCTCTAAATCAAACCTGAGTCAACTGAAACCTTCAGTGACTTAGAGATTCACTCAATCGCTAAGTCTCCAAATAAACTATGGTTAAATAGAGATAGGTCAAGTTTTAATGAAAATGAAACTAAACTACATATTAAGATCAAATCTTGTGGCTCTCGTTAAATCGCTAAGAAAATTCAAAAGGTCACAAGGCTTTCAGGGATTCAGAGAAAATGATCCAGATGCTGACATGTGTTCAAGTTATTTAGAGATCTATGGAATGTGTGAAGTTTGAAGGAAAACCTGTGGTTAAGAATTTTATCTGGAAACCTTGAGATAGCTTGTTGTTGCATAATCTCGGGACCAACTAAAGTTAAAGTTAAAACTTAATAGATTTAGCATGAATTGTCAAATAAAAAGGTGATCAATGGTGGTCTCCTAATCTCCAGATAGATTCAGAAAGTATAAGATGAATATGAGAGTTAGCGTAGGCCATTGATGTGATTTAGATCATATGGTAACCCTAACATCTCAGAACAAACTCATGGTTAATAAAAACCTTCAGCAACTTTGAATTTATATAGTCTCGTGATCTCTAGAGAAAGAAAGGTTGAGTCATGCTAAATGTTGGGTAAAATAAGAGAAGATCTGAGCCAGTGATAAGATTGAGATCATGTGGTGTGTGTTTAATCTCAGGATCAAGCCAAGGTTAAGGTAAACTCTTAGCAACTAAGAGACAGAACAGTCATGCAATCTCTAAAAGGAACTATGGTTAGAGTAGGGTAAAGTTAGAAAGGGTTTTTCTCGCACCATGATGCAAAGAGTTAACCTATTAAAGCTAAAGGATCTTGACAACTTATATAAGATTTTCTGAGCTATGATAAAGTAAAGCCAATCATATCAAATATCAGGCTTGTTTTGCATAAAATAAGGTTTTAAAATGATAAAATAACTCATGACTATCCCAATTAGCTTATTCAAAATTGATCACCTGTCAACTTCAAATGCCACGACTAGGGAGAGAATTAATGTCAGGGTATGCAGAATTAAGATAGAAGTGACTAAATGAAGCTTTTCAATCCTTGGCTAGATTTATGCATTGATGATAAATCGGCATATCTTTCATACACTTGAGTTTACCAAGTTTTCAGAGTTGCAGAGATGAGTGATTGTATAATTTTCAAAGCATTGAGAAGCAGATAATTGTGTGATTTTTAGAGCAATTTGCAGTTAGGATCCTATGTTTTAAAAAATAGAATTGCTTTAGTAAGGATATTTAGATATCAGTAAGGATGAGTCGAACAACCATGAGCGGAGCTTCAACTAGTGGAGCAAGTAAATGGTGCAGGAGCACCTAGGTCAAAAACATTTCTAGGTTAGAGAATCATTTTAATTTTGTAAGTTATTTTGTTTCACCATTCTTTTAATGACAGAGGTCAATCAGTGAACAAACACCATAGTTTCTTTATAGCTTGTTTTTTTAGTTTAAGTGTGTGTTGAGGTAGCATATACACCTCTAAAAATCCAACAAGGCTCTAGCAACCAAAATTGGTTAAATGGCACTAAGTTATACTGGTGCTCGGGCAACTTTGTTGCTCGAGAATGCTACTCGGGAACCTTTCTCAGGTTACACTAGGTTACTCAAGTATGCTGTGCGGAATGCTTAGGAATGTCACTCGGTGATGTCTCTCGGGTTACACTTGGTGCTCGGGGATGTTGCTTGGTGATGTTTCTCAGGATTGCTTGCAGATTTTGGGTTTGTTGATTGGTGCTCAGGTATTGAAGGCAAAGTTAGTTTTGATGCTCGGGACTGGTGCTCGGTTATGTCAGTTAACGGCCTAGAAAACATGCGATGTGATATTTGTGACCAGCTGGGTCAATTACAATGGCTCCCAACATGTCATTTTTGTCTTTAATGAATAGGGACACCTATTCCAATGATGGGAGGGTCATTTATGGATCGCCCACGCCTTCTGTGCAAGGTTGTTGATGTTGTTGGAGGACGTGAGATATTTTACTAGATAGCTATATAGTTTAAATTTGTAATAGAGATAGATAGTAGATGGAATATTGTAGACTATTGTACATGTAATAGATTTCAGATAGAAATACAGAGAGGATTTTTTAGAACTATCTTCTGTAATATCTTATGTGTTCTGTGTGTGATATGTTCATTTTAATTTTTCTTGTCGAATCAGTCAGTTTAACTTAGAGAATGAATCTATCTTGATAGATTCTATAGCATGAGATAGTAGCTTAACGGTGAGAACTAGGTCTAGAGCACTTGAGGTGAAGATCTTAGTGACTTCCTCAATCTAGGGTTTGATAATACCCTATTGTTAGGATTAGGTATTACTGAGAGGGGGGTGAATTAGTATTAGAACACTTATTAAAAAATTTCAACCAAGTAAACATTAACCATATACTTGTAGAAATGAAAAGAAAATAACACAGTACTCATAACACCATAATTTTGTTGTTGAGGAAACCCTGGCCAAGGGAAAACCCTGGTGGGGATGGTACCCACAAGCATGCACTAAAGTATAGTGTCCCTATTAGAAGACCTAGCCCTATTAGGAGATGAATATTACAAAGTATATTTCCTTGTTAAAGGAATTACAACCTTGTTAAAGGTATACAACAACTTGTTAGGGGAAAACTGAGCTTAAAGCTCTTACAAAGTAATTTTGTTACAAAATGTTCTCAATAATGAACAAAACAAGCATCTCTAATGCCTAGATAGTTATTTTCATAGCTCATCAATGATCTCTATCATCCTCTACTCTATAATTTTCATGTCATATCATCTATCCAATAATCTCACATACATCCATATATTCTTTCTTAACTAAGTCGGCTCTCTTAACCAAATATAGCATAGTCGACTATCAATAAAAAATACATTTAATAAAAAAAGTTGACACTCTTACATAATCAAATTGTAGGATATCAACAACCATAATCCAACTCTGAATGCCTAGAGTTCATTTCATACTCTCTGAATCATCGCTTATGTCCAACTGCTCTGTATCACTATTCTTCTCTTGTCTGTCTGTCTTCAAAGCTCTCTAACTTTCTTTAAAATTTACAAAAACAAAATTGATCTTAGGTGGAGTTCACATGTACCTCATACTATCTTCCCCTAAGCTCTCTTTACCTAATTCATCGATCTCGATCTTTGATACCCAAAATACCTCTGTAACTCTACTTTTGTACTTAGTCAATTTCAGAGTCATCAAAACTCAACTTCATAGGAATCGATCTATAAACTAGATGTGTTTCCATAAATTAAAACCAAAAAGTGAATCTCACCGTGCAAAATAGATCACTTGCCAAAAATCTCTCCCTTTGGCATTTATGGCAACACTTAACAAAAAATGACTAAGTGTTCCAACAAAACAAAACTATCTCTCCTTAATCTCTATTTTGTTTTTATCTTTATTTCTATTATACACTTTCTCCTTCTCCTTATTCATTTTAATCTTCTTTATTCTCCCATTTATTCTCTTCTCCCCCTTTGAAAACAATGAAAAAGGTGCATACAAAGTAATAAAATTAGTGCTTGCTCACCAATTTCAGAACATCTTGAAAGGAATCTTCCAAGATCTTCACTTCTGTACCCCATGACTTTAGTAATAGTTGAATAACATGAATTATTCCATTCAATGAAAATGATGCAGTCTCTACTTCTTTAAACTCTGTAGGCATAGAGTTACTCAATGCATATGTTGTCTTCTCCAAGTCTGATAGGTGTGCTTCAATTATGGATAGCTTAGGAGTTATTAAGCTCTTCAGAAAATTGAATCTAGTCAGTACTCTCCCTTTCTCATTATCTAGTATATCGAGTTTTTCCAATATTCTTGTTAATTCCTTGTCCGATTTTGTTACAAATTGTGAAGAGGTTTCACAACTATCTATCATATTATTCAAAGTTTCCCTTTCCTTGGCAATGATGTATTCAATGTTTTGAACATGCCTAATAGGATTCATGTAGTAACTAAATAGCTTTCTTCCATGTTCAATTTAACTCTTAGGATTTGCAGTAGTGGTTTTCAAAATGCTCAAGTCCCAAGAGATAAACTTGCAAACTTTGGATAGCTTCTTCTCTGAGTAGTTCTTTTCTACCTTCTCCTCTGCAATCTTTATCAAACTCTCATAATAGCCATCAAATTCATCAAGGGTTATCTTTAGGTTTTCAATGTCATCTCTGTGCTGGAAAACAATAGGTACTAGAAGAAATTTTTTCACAGTATCAATTGCTCTGGTTATTACCTTAGCCTTTTTCACCTTTTTGTTCTAATCTCTCCTTGGCTTTAGTGAGTGCAATAAAAGCCAATTTCACTATCTCATCTTCATCCATGCAATCAACATCAACATCTATTGTATTGTCTTTTCTCGCCAACAATGAAGTAGAAGATGTGATTACCTCAATTTTAGTCTCATCTTTTTCTTCCTGTTCTTTCTTCTACTCTTCTTTCTCTTTCTGCTTTGCTTCCTTAGAAATTGTGTTGTCCATACTTTCTGCTAATGTCCTTCTCATCATTAGAGGTGTCAAGTGTTATAGGTACACCATAAACATAGAAATCTGGTTGTGTGTTAACTTCACTCTTCTCAGCACTTGCCTTAGCTGGCTTCAAACTCTATCCCATTCCTAAGTTTGTAGGAAAAGTGGTTTTAGGAAGTGGAGTCTCCTCAGGAGTAGGATTCATCAATATTTTCTCTAGAGATTTCTGAGTCTCCTTAGTGATTTCATAATATCTTCTTGCCATGATTTTCAGTCGTCTGATCTTAGTTCTCAGCAAAGTTTTCAATTCTTTAACTATTATGTCCCTTTCTTGCAATGATATCACAGGTAGCATGTTGTCAATTTTCTGATTTCTGATTGTTTCATTTTCAATCTGTGCTAACTTTTTTCTTGTCTCCAATCTCCCATATAGATCTTCAGGTACACTTCCCTCAATTTCCAATAGTGTCTTCTTGAAAACAAGTAAGTGATTAACCACAATATCTTCAATATTAAGTTTGTCTGTTTCACCATGCCTTTCATAGTATCTATTTATGTAACTATCTTTCCTTGCTCAATAGCTCTCTTCTCAATCATCTTCATGGCAGACTTCCATATGTGCTTCTTAGTTTTCATTTTATTCTCTTCTCTTACAATACTTGGTTCCATAGGTGATGTCTTCCTGGTAGATCTGGTGTTTACTCTAGGAGTAATCCTCTCTGCTTTTGATTTCTTCTATGATGGAGGAGGTGGGATATCTTCCATTACTACTTCAAGAGTGGGAAGGGCTACAGTACTAGCACTTGCCAATCCAGAAGATCTCTCATCCATTTTCCTTTTCAATTCTTTCACTTCTTCCTCTATTAGTCTTGCCTTTACACCACACTCATGCACAAGGTTATCAATTTTCCTTTTCCTTAGACCTCTAGTTTGTTCCTCTCTTACCTTAGCAGATTTCTCTTCATAGGTTCCCCATCTTTCTTCTAATCTATCAATCTCAGATGCAAAAACATGTTCAACTTGCATAGTAAGTACCTATAAAATTACCTCATATCCCATAGGATAACACCATTTCTTCCTTGGTGTGACTGCCTCAAAGAATACACAATTAGTTTCAACCATGAAATAGATAGTATCCTTGTATTTCTCAACTATGTCATCAGGTATCCTTCATCTGTATTTCATCTGCCTCTAAAAGATTTTAATCATTCCAAATAATTCACCATAAACCCATGTTATGTTATATCTTTTGTAACTCTCTGTGATCTGAATACCAGTAGGTATCCTTGATTTCCAACCACTAGGGTGCATAACTAGGAATTTTTGTTCAATGGATAAACATATGTACCAATAGTGACCCAAATCTGAAGGTCTTCATTTTGTCTTTCTTTACCAGTTTTACATTCTCAAGAAATTTTTGTGCCAATACTTTGCATAGGTTATATTTTACATTTTCTTTTACCATTCTCCATGCCATCATGATAAATCCTGCAAATACCGAGTTAGGTCTACTATTGTAGTATAATTTATATCCAAGTATCATAGCAATTAGTCCCACATCTTGTTGAAAGATATCATTCATAATCATTGCTTTCCTGTCCCATTTAGAGTGTGGCATGGTTTCAACTTGCTTCTTCACATACTTTTATGCAACATGAATGATTCCTGTATTATCCAATCCAGTAACCTCATAAATTAAATCACTGCAAATCTTCACAGGTTGCTCACCTATCCAAATGAATTGATCATGGTATTCTTCTCAATAATATCTTGATGGTCTCTTCTTTGTCAAATTCATACAAATCCAAAATTTCAATAATACTCAACTGATCAATGTGTTTGAACTCATCTCTCATGATTCCTTTAAGATTCATATACTCCATCTCAATACAAACATCATCAGTGCCTAGTATATCATACTTACAGTGAATGTAAGCCCTAATATCTTCTATGTGTAAAACTCCGTAGGGTGTCTGAGAAAATGCTCCTTCAGGGTCTTCTTCACAAGAGTTGAATGGATGTTTCTTGAACTTATACCTAGTTTGATCTACAACATCATCAATAATAAGTTCATCCATAGCTAGATGATGTAAATACATCTTTCACGCTGAATTTTGAGTTTTTTCTTCAATCGATCACATAGGGAAAATGTAGGATAGATTGAATATCTCTTCTCTCTAATCTCCTTAGGTTGCTATTCATCAAATGGTAAGGAAATATATCTTCATATGGTTCTTTATCCAATTTTTAAGTTTATAATAGTTCAGTTTACCCAATACTATCCAGTCAACTGTAGATCTCATGATCAAAATATATGTATCGTCTGATGTTGCACTCTTAATTGTATACTCCATGATGTTGGCCATGTTCATACCTAAGCTGGCATGAGCTCAATCCACAAGTTACAAGGTGGGATATATTCTGGTGTCTTTATCCAATGCTCCCCCTAAGGCCATGATCAACCAATTAGGTTGATTATGTTTTACTACCATCAGGCAAAGATCCATTAGCATCTATTGTCTCACCCTAAAAATTTGTCTCACTTGTTTCTTTGATCTTCCATATCTTACCACTGCGTTTATTGTCTACTTTATTATAATAATTATCAAAATCATTCTTCAAATCTAGAACACTTTTACCAATATCACTTCCATTCTTTTGTGTATTCATAGGAGGTGGTACTCTTCTACTATTTGCTCTATTATACCTACAAAACTTTTCTATATGACCTGGATTATTGCATTTGTAACATATAGGAGGTCCTCTTTCCTAATTTACTTGAAGATTATAGTACTTCCTAATGTTTCCAATGTTACTACATTTGTAGCATGTAGGTTTCACTGTAGGTTCTCTTCCATTTTCTTGTCTATATGCAGATTGATTAGGTTTCCTGTATTCTGCTTTCTTGTGGCCATATCCATTACAATTAAAACAATAGCCAGAAAAGGTCTTAAAAGGGGCATTACCTCTGCAGTCTCTTTTCATGTGTCCAAAATTGTTACATCCAAAGCATCTACTTTGAAAGGTTTGATCTTCTCTCTAGGTTCTTCAATGGTAGGTTTTTCTGTTGGAGATTTGATTATGAACAGTTGATTGATTGTATGTTTGTCATTGATGACAACATATAATACACAACAGTACTTCTATATGTACTTATCCATATGATGACATGAAGACTTGCATGGATAGATACATGTTGTTGACATGTTTATTATGCTATGTTCATACACGCAGACCTAGATATGATGTTTCAGTAAAGATATGTAATTATGTTATTGACGGTTACAGTTCTGGAGGTATAACGGTTTAAGGCTGATGTATATAACATGTTTCTAGAGTTGCACTTATCATCAATATATGCGTGTGTATATTCATTATTAATTATGAGTTTTTGATATTAATCTAAAGGTGCCAAACTTGTTTCAAAAAGATTGCAATGTTATGGTCAATTTGGTGAAGCCGACTTAGTGAAGTGACACGCCTATTTAGTTTATACTTGCATAGTTGTAATTATGCTTGGACGCTTAGTAGAGCTGAAAAGGATGTTATGAAGAGTTGTCTAACAGGTCCCATGATCTCATACTTGGATTATGTACTTATAGAAGTTCATTTTTGATAAGAAGAGTTGCGAAAGCTAGAGATAAGAAAAGCAGAGCAGAGTGTTAAAGCAGCAGAGCTATATTTATCATATGTTGATAATATAGATATTGAATCTGAAGCTTTCAGAATACAAATAAGATTGTTGTAGTGCTTTACAAGAGGTTAAAGCATCGGCACACAAAAGGAACTGATCAGAAAAGTAGTGTCACAAAAAATAGCTCACCTTGTTGATATAGTGTGTATCAAATAACCAGAAGGTTGTAGCCTTCACCACTTGGACAGTGAGTCCACCACCCCTAACAGGGTTATTTTAAAAGACTCCTAACAGGGTTAGACCCTTAACCAGGTCACTATACTATTGCATTGTAATGAACAACTCCTAACAGGGTTGAAAGATCTTTTAACAGGGATTACTATAAAAAGTATAGTTCTTTGTGGGTACTAATTCCCACCGGGTTTTTTACCATTTGGTTTCCTCGTAACCAAATTGATGTGTTGTGTAATGTGTTATCTAAATACGCATTTAATTTATATCAATCTGGATTAATAGGTACAAAATATTTAAAGTTGTTGATAACTGATTCACCCCCCCCCCCTCTCAGTTATCCTTGAAGTATTCTAACAATTGGTATTAGAGCCAAGTGCCTTGGAGAGAATCCTAACAGCTTAAGGTAGATCAGATGGCATACTTCAAAAAAGAGAGTCCTAAGTTTGATGGAGAGAACTATCTAGATTGGAAGAACAAAATGATTACACATCTACAATGTGTTGGCTTTGAGATCTTTGAGATTGCTACACAAGAAGTTGATATTCCATCTTTAAAAAACCGTGCAAAGGATGATGCTACAAACAAATAGGAGGTATTCATAGAAAATGCTATTGCCAAAGAAGCCCTGATTAGTGCCCTATCAGACAGTGAGTTTTTTGAGATCAAGAAAGCTGACCGAGCTTATACCATATGGAAGTATTTGGAAGATATGTTTGAAGGAGACATTGAAGCAAAGAATGTGTGCAGAAAGACATGGAAAAAGAATATATAATAGTCTTGAAATATTACCTAAAGAAAACATTAGAGCTTATAATCAGAGGATAAATGAAGCAGTATCTAGAATTAGAAACAATGGAGGAGAAATTTTAGAAGAAGACATAATGGAAAAGTTAATGACTACATTGACAGCAGACTATGAAAGCAAAATCAACATTCTAGATGAGACCATGCAGTTTTCTAAAGACTTCAAGAGAGAGAATTTGATCAGAAAAATCCCTGCATTTGAGATATCAAGATTGAAGACTGAACCTAAGAATGAAACAACCTTCAAAGATTCAATCCACAGTAAGAAATCCTCACACATCTCTATTCATAATGAGAATGAAGAGACTGATGAAGAGCTAGAAGAGATAATTGCCATGATTGCTAAGAGAGAAAAGAAAGGAAAAGGAAAGTACAAAGGACATCTTCCATTCAAGTGTTTTTCATGTAATAAGATTGGTCAATTTTCATCTAAGTGTCCCACAAGAGTCAATAAGTTTAGATTTGATTACAAACCTAAATATAGGAAGGAATGTTACCATGCTAAAGAAGGTGTAACTAATGAAGATTCAGGAGAA
The DNA here is from genome assembly GCA_018584345.1 of Thuja plicata. Lineage (NCBI taxonomy): Eukaryota > Viridiplantae > Streptophyta > Pinopsida > Cupressales > Cupressaceae > Thuja > Thuja plicata. Next base: position 51,546 of record MU226437.1, read on the forward strand.
GATGAAATTGGATTCATTTCCCTTAAAGACATGGAAAGGTTTCTCAAAGATATGGACATTGCAGATAAAGAAGAAGATCATGAATTAGCCTTAATTTCCAAAGCAGATGTCAGAACTGATTGGATCATGGACAGTGGATGCTTGCATCACATGACAGGTGACAAAGATAGATTTGATCATCTAGAAAAATACAAAGGTGGTATGGTTGGATTTGGAGATAACACTCCTAAGCCTATCATAGGTAGAGAATCCATTACCTTGGATGGAAATAACAAGATAGATGATGTTCTAATGTAGATAGATTATATAATAATCTACTAAGTGTTGGACAACTACTTCACAAAGGATATCATTTGGAGTTCAAGGAAAACAAGTGCATTATTAGCAACAAGGATGGAGACATGATTGGATCAGGATCTAAAACAAACGGTAATGTTTTTCATCTCAATTCAGATGTAAGTTATTTTGTTGCAAAAATGGATGACAGTTGGTTATGGCTCAAGAGACTATGTCATATCAATTTTGACAATATAGTAAAGATCAGTTGACACAATTTGCAGGGAATGTGTTATGGGTAAACATGTAAGGAGTTCCTTCAGAAGCAAGAAGACCTCAGCTGAAAACAAGTTGGACTTAGTGCATACAGATTTATGCGGTCTTACTCAAACAAGATCATACTATGGTGAAAGGTACTTTATTTTGTTTGTTGATGATTTTTCTAGGATGATGTGGGTTGCATTCTTAAAGGAGAAGTCAGAAGCCTTTGAGAAGTTAAAAATATTCAAAGCTAAGGTTGAGAATGAATCTGGACTAAAACTGAAATGTTTAAGATTGGATAGAGGAGGAGAATTCACCTCTGACCAGTTTTATGACTACTGTGAAGAATATGGAATAAAAAGGAAATTGAGTGCCCCTAGAACACCTCAGCAAAATGGAATTTCAGAAAGGAGGAACATGATTATACTTGATACAACGTGCACCATGATGACTGAAGGAAAAGTGGTGCACACCTATTGGACAGATGCAATGAACACAATAGTGTATACTATCAACAAAACACAATTGAGACCAGGCTTGGACAAGACACCCTATGAACTTTGGTTTGGTAATGTACCCATAGTAAAATACTTTAGAATATTTGGCAGCAAGTGCTACATTAAGAGAGATGAAAGTATTGGCAAGTTTGATGCTAGAAGTGATGAAGGTATTTTTCTTGGTTACTCTACAAAAAGCAAAGCTTACAGATGTTTCAATTTGAGCACACATGTTAAGATTGATGATAAGTTTATGATTCAAGAGAGGTACTATGGATATGCACCTTTGATTGAAGATGAACCTAGACCTAACAGCAAAGACACTATGATTGAAGAAATGTTTGATTGCATTGATGTCTCAAGTAATGACCCTGATTCATGCAATGAAGAACCACAAATTATAGAGGAATAAGTCACACCTAAGGTTCCTAAGTTTACATCCAGATATCACTCTAAAATTGATATCATTGGAGATCAGAGTAGTAGTATTTTGACCAGATCAAAAGCAAAGAATCTAACAGTGGATGAAGAGGTATGTTTACTTTCACAGATTGAACCTTTAAGTGTTGAATATGCCTGTAATGATTCTGATTGGAAGAATGCAATGAAACAAGAACTAGATTAGATAATCAAGAATGACACATGGGAATTGGTTCCTAGACCAAGTGATAAAAATGTCATTGGAACAAAATGGATTTTCAGAAGAAAAATGAATGAAGAAGGTACAGTAATAAGAAACAAAGAAATATTAGTATGTAAAGGATATGCACAGAGAGAAGGAATAGACTACACTGATACATTTGCCCCTGTGAGAAGACTAGAAGCCATAAAATTATTTTTGGAATATGCAATAGTAAAAGACTTTAAAGTTTATCAAATGGATGTCAAATCAGCCTTTTTAAATGGTGAATTAAAATAAGAAGTCTACATAGAATAGCCTAAATGATTTAACCTTTCAGATAGACCAAACATGGTATGCAAACTGAAGAAAGCATTCTATGGACTTAAGCAGGCCCCAAGAACTTGGTATGAGAGACTAGATGTGATGAAAAGCATCTTACAAAACCCTTCAAGAACCCCAAATCAGCCATGGAGTTCAATCATCAACACAATTTCTTCCACAAGTTAGAGGCATATTCCATCATTAAACAACATATTCCAACAATAAATCCATAG
>MU226437.1:56418-74534 GCA_018584345.1 Thuja plicata
GGAAAGTTGTCTTCACATCCATCTGTTCTATCTCTAAATAATATGATGCAGCAAGAGATAACAGAAATCTAATGGATGTCAACTTTGCAACAGGAGAGAATATTTCACCATAATCTATTCCCTCTACATGTGAATACCCCTTCGCAACCAATCTAGCTTTGTACCTTTCAACACTGTTATCTGCACAAAATTTCTTCTTGAACACCCATTTTATACCAATAGTTTTTCATCCTTTAGGCAAAGGTACAAGGTCCCAAGTTTTGTTTTTATCCAATGAAGCCATGTCATCATCCATGGCCTCAATCCAGGAACCTGAATCTTCCATGCCTAAAGCCTCTTTCATAGATCTAGGCTTGTTAGTGTTAGTAATCAAAGAAAAATCACAACTAGAATCTAACATAGAATAACCAAACCTCTCTGGAAAATATCCAAACCTCTCTGGCTACTTTCTTTCTCTCATGGATCTCCTCAAGGGTTGAGGTTGACGTTGTTCTTCCTCTTCTTCTGAACTGTCAAAGCTGCTAGAGCTCTCCTCATCATTAAATCCAACATGGTCTTTATGTTCAGTCTTCTAAGGGGTAGGAGGCAACTGAACAATATCTTCTTTCTTTTCTTTTTCATCTGGTTGTAGCACAATAGAAGAAGGTGTTAGTTCTCTAAAAATAACATTTTTGCTATACAACACCTTACAAGTCATAGGATCCCAAAGTTTGTATCCTTTCACACCAACACTGTATCTGATGAAAATACATTTGACAACTTTGTTTTCCAACTTAGATCTTTTCTCCTTTGGAACATGTGCATAAGCTTCACAACAAAAAATACAAAGATGTCAGATTGAAGGATTCTTACCATACTACATACTCATAGGCATTTTACCAACAATAGCTGATGTAGGAGATCTATTAACCAGATAGAAAGCAGTGGCAATAGCTTCAGCCCAAAACCTTTGTTCTAGACCAGCTCCACTAAGCATACTCCTAGCCTTCTCCATCAGTGTCCTATTCATTCTTTCTATAGCTCCATTTTGCTATGGGGTGTAAGTAGTTGTCTTATGTCTCTCGATTCCTCGTTCTTTACAGAACTATTCAAACTCTGTGGAAAAAAACTCACCACCATTATCATTTCTCACACACTTGATTCTTTTACCAGTCTGATTCTCCATCAGAGCCTTAAATTCCTTGAATCGACTAAAAACCTATGTCTTACTTTTTAGGAAATATATCCAAGTCCTTCTACTATAATCATCTATAAAAGATATAAAATATACATAACTGGAGATAGAAGGAAATTTTACAGGACCACATACATCAGAATGAATAAGATCCAAAAGTCTAGAAGACTTTTGAGAACTGGAGTAGAACTAAACACGATTTTTCTTACCATAAACACAATGTTCACAAAAATTGAACTCAAGATTACAATAATTTAACCCCTCGATGAGATTTTTAGTTTTAAAGGTCCTAAGCCCCTTCTCACCAATGTGGCCAAATCTCATATGCCACAACATCATCTTTTCTGTAGGAAGCTTTCCTTCCAAAGTGTTTGTACCCTTAGGTACACTTACTGCACTGCCATCGGAACCCATTGCCATAGTCTTCTTTACTGCTCATTCAGATGGTGGGGATGAATTGATAGCTGCTCTCTTCTTTGAAATAGAAGAACTATTGCACTAAGCAATGCATGCATCAAGCTAAAACAAAGTACCTCTCTGAGTACCTCTAGCGAGCATCATAGAACCTCTCATCATCTTGCATCCATCTTTCAAAAAGACAACTTGCACACCTACATCATTCAGCATACTTACAAATAAAAGGTTTTGTGCCAAACCCAAAATGTGCATAACTTTGTTGATTCCCTTTACTCATCCATCAGGAAATCTAATAGTGACTCTTCCGCATCCAACTATCTTTAAGTGAGAATTGTCACCCAAGTACACCTTTCCACCATTGAACTCTTCATATTTTGAGAACTAGTTTCAATGAGAGTTCATGTGAAAAGAAGCACCTGAGTCTACCAACCACACATCATCAGATGCATGGGCTACCAAAGATGCAATAAAATCATCTCCATCTTCTTGAGATTTTTCAAAAGTTGAATCTGAGCCTTTCTTCTTCTTCTTTGGTTCTTTGCAGTCCCTCCGAGGTGCCCAAATTTATCATATTTGCAACATTTTTCCTTGGACTTTCTACGAGTCTTAGAACTCCCACAGGATTTGGATCTGCCCTTCTTTGACTTATTGTCATTATTCTTTCCTCTATCGTTGGATCTCCCATGAACAACAAGGGCTTCCTTAGACAAATCTGAAGTCTTTCTTTGCATCTCCTCAGATAGAAGTGAAGACACCACATCATCCATATGAAATGTGACTATAGTACTTCTGAGAGCCATCACAAGATGGTCCCACAAATCTAGAAAGGAACAAAGAAGGGTCATACATTGATCCTCCTCCTCGATCTTGGCACCAGATGATGCCAACTGTGTAATCAATAAATTGAATGTGTTGAGATGATCAGTTATGCATCCACCTTCCTCCATTCTTAAAGAATACAACTTATTTCTCAGGAACAACTTATTCACTAGAGATTTGGCCTGACACACAGACCCAAGACATTTCCATAAAGAGTTTGTAGTAGTCTCATATAGAACATTTAGAAGAATGACATCTGGTAGACAGAGTCTGATGAGACCCCTAGCCTTACAATCCTTGATCTCCCAATCTACTTTAGATATCATTGCAAGCCTGACATCAAGTGAAGAAGCCTCCCATAGATCACGGTCTTCAAGCATGTCTTCCATTTAAGTTTCCACAACTCGAAATTAGTGCCATTAAATTTCTCCACCTCTATTTTACTGTATGAGGAACTTGCCATCTCAATCTGCAAATAAGATTCAGAATTCTCTACACAAAACTCCCACTCAACTTGAGATTAGCTGAAAAAACCTTACCCAAAAACTAGGATCAAAAGATGATTAGGCTCTGATACCACTTGTAAGGAAACTCAGGTGCGGAAACAGCTTCCTACACTAATCCCATAAGGAAAGTATTGTGCAAATTCTTTTTAAATCCTTACAGTTTCAGATTTGTTAAGCTACTTAACAAATAATATTGCAACATATACCATACATACAAAAAATAGATGGAGAAGATTGAAACACATAAACACAAAGATATGTCGGTGGGGAAAAACCTTTCAGTAAAACAACCCTACCCCTCCAAAACCTGCTCAATGTATTATCTTCAACACAAAGGTTACAACACACTTGCAATGCAAGTTCTTTTAGGAGATGAGAGACAAGTCCAATAATATAAAAATACACCTGTAAAAGCATATATCTCTCCTATAGAAGCAAAATCATAAATAGACTCCCCAGGACCCAACAAATACCCACAAAAAAAGGAGTTGGGCATCCAACATGAGCTTAACCACCAAGAGCCATGCACAATGCCACATGTACACAGCTGTTACATGCAATCCCAAGAATAGACATCCATCCCTAGAATAGACTATGACATCTTTCCATAGAATCTGCCAAAAATAATGGCCACAAGAGAAGTGTAAGAGAATCTATCATATAAAACTATTTTTGGCATATTCTCTTACACACACCAACCACTTATTCTTGGGTTCCCAAATAGGCCCAAGTCATAAGATGCTCTTACACTTGTCATAACACATTCCTTAAATATCTCTTACGCATCATAGAAATATGTCATAACCATTTCAACCATGATCTCCTTACACACAATTCAAGATGCTGACACATCAAGTGGAGTGACACATCAACATGCCAACTAAACATGTACACTCACACTTAATTACATTATTTTCAAGAAATACATTTATAAAACAAATAATAAGAATAGGAATTATCGAAGGTTGAGACACCTTATTCCTAACAGTTTCTTCTTTCTGCAATCCCATTTTGCTGAGGGGTTCTAGGTGCACTCAAATGTCTTTTGATTCCATGTTATTCATAGTAGTCATAAAACTGGTCAGAGGTGAATTCTCCTCCTCTATCTGATCTCAGACACTTTAGTTTTATCCCAGATTCATTCTCAACCTTAGCTTTGAATATTTTGAACTTCTCAAAGGCTTCAGACTTCTCCTTTAAAAACACAACCCACATCATCCTTGAAAAATCATCAACAAACAAAATGATTTACCTTTCTTCGTAGTATGATCTAGTTTGAGTAGGACCACATAAATCTGCATGCACTGGGTCTAACTTGTTTTCAGCTAAGTTCTTCTTGCTTCTAAAATAGCTCCTTACATGATTTCCCATAACACATTCCCTACACATTGTATCAACTGGTCTTGCAATACTTGGAAGGTCTCTAACTTCCTTGACATTGCTTATCTTTACTATATTATCAAAATAGATATGACAGAGTCTCTTCTGCCATAACCAACTGTCATCCACTTTTGCAACAAAACAACTTACATCTGAATTGAGCTGAAAAACATTACCTTTTGTCTTTGAGCCTGATGTAATCATGTCTCGTTCTTTGTTTCTAATAATGCATTTGTTGTCTTTGAATTCCAAATGATAACCTTTGTCAAGTAGCTATCCAACACTTAGTAATTGTGATGTAATCCATCAACATACAGAACATCATCTATCTTATTCTTTCCATCCATGGTGATAGATCCTTTGCCTATGATAGGTTTGAGAGTGTTATCTCCAAATCTAACCATACCACCTTTGTACTTGTCTAGATGAAAAAATTTGTCTTTATCACCTATCATGTGATGAGAGCATCCATTGTCAATGATCCAATAAATCCTGATGTCTTCTTTGGAAATTAGGGCTAACTCTTGTGCTTCCTTTTCATCTTCAATGTCCATTTCCTCAAGTAATTTTTCCATGTCTTTCAAGGCAACAAATCCAATTTCATCTTCTCCTGAATATTCATCAGTTACACCTTCCTCAGCATGATAGAATTCCTTTCTATATTAGGTTTATAATCATATCTAAATTTCTTTACTCTTGTGGGACACTTGGATGCAAAGTGACCAATCCTGTTGCATGAAAAACATATGAATGACAACTGTCCTTTGTACTTTCCTTTGCCTTTATTTTCTCTTTTAGCAATCATGGAAATGATTTCTTCTAGTTCCTCATCAACTTCTTCTTTCTTAGTATTGCTAGAGATGTGTAAAGGTTTCTTACCATGGACTGAGGCTTTGAAGGCTATTTTATTTTTGGGTTCAGTTTTCAATCTTGATATCTCAAATGCATAGATTTTACTGATCAAAGTCTCTCTCTTGAAGTCTTGTGAAAATTGCATGGTTTCCTCTAGAATATTGATCTTGTTATCATGGTCTATTGTTAAAGTAGTAAACAGCTTGTCCATTGAGTCTTCTTCTAATATTTCTCCACAATTATTTTTGATTCCAGAAACTACTTCATTTATCCTCTGATTACAGGCTCTAATGTTCTCTTTAGGAAACATCTCAAGATTGTTGTATTTCTTTTTCAATCTCTTCCTACATGCATTCTTTGCTTGGACATCTCCTTCAAACTGGTATACACTGAATCTACGCCTCTGATCTCAAGCTCTCTTGGTCTTGATAATCTAGTATAACAAGGGAGTCATCTCAAGGTTGTGGGACCTCTGCTAACTGAGATGAGACCTCCAAATTCTAGGTTGGTTCCTCTTGGATAATCACCTTAGCTTGCTCTTAAACAGGAAAGTAAACTTGAGGGGAAAAGGGTTAGAAGGATTGCATGGAAAGGTAAATAACTGAAAGCAAACTACCTACTAGGTGATGCACCAAATTTGACATGAAAACATAACATACATAGGATAAAGCCCTGGGTCAACTTAACTGAATTGGAGGTAAAACACAAATCTCTTGTATATGCATGCATCAATATTTCATAACAAGGTCCTGATTAAACCTGTTAAGAGGAAAAGACTTCACAGTTAACAGCTCAAACTAAGACACGAGTTACAACCTGGAAGCAAACATACTCTTCTGCAAGTAGATGCTACAAAGGGACATGATTAAAAGGAAATAAAATCTTTCACAATTAACCCATCAACCATCTAAAATGCATACAAACAAGTAGAAAAGAGACAAGGCTGACACAATTCAATAAATTGATTCCAAGAACTTCAAGCTCTGCATATTATTTCTCACAATGAGTTACAGGCTTATGCACAAAAATATACCAAGGACAGAGAAAATGTCACAAAGCATTCCTCCTTGCATAATCAAAACTGGTTACAAACAAGTCCTCAACTCGTACTTATACAACTTAGCCAACTGCATCATTTATGAGGGCCAAAATACCAGGGATCGGGTACAGAGAAAAGGGCTTATTTTGGGACCTCCAAACAAGTGGAAAAGGTGTGAAAGAGGCTGCAAAAGTCATGCCTTATCAACCTGGTCATAATGGCCACCTGTAAAAGCATTCTTATCTCTCTAGAAGAGCCACAAAAGTCTTTGAATTCCAATAACTTTTCTGCAGCCCCAAAAATGCATCTTCTGACCTTTTCAAAAAAATCTGATCCTTCCAGCATTTGAGAAAAAATCTGATCTCTTTCTGTCTCTCTGCCTTCTGCGAGTGAGTGATACCTTCTGTTCCTTGACCTGTCGCACTCTGGATCTCTTTTTCTTTTTTACCGATATTGAAACAAATCTATTTCAGATATCAGCAGACTGTTCTATGCACAATTTCCTGAAACCTAGAATTCTCTGATTAATCCTGGGATACTGCAAACCAAGAAAAATATCTCTCTTCTACAAGCTGAACAACCTGGGCTCTGAAGATGGAAAAAATGGTAAATGCAAGATGAACACATCATCAACTCCTTTGAATAAATTCTACTCTAACAGCTCATCGGTTCTGTCAACATTGCTGCTACGTTTTTCACCTTTTGAAAGATCCTTGCGAGTGAGTGACACATCCTCTATTATTTCTCATCGCATACTCGCCACCCATCTTTACTCCACTTTTCATTTTCTATGATTGAGCGATGCATTAAAAATTGCTTAGTCATTCCATGTCTATCGCATACTCGCGGCACTTTTTTGCTCTGCTTTTGAACTCATGTGAGTGAGCGATGCTTCCTTTACTGATAGCTTGTCGCACCCTCGCGAGTTAACCTTTCATATCACCTGAGCCTGGGTGACTGAGTGCCTATGCATTCTTCTTTTCAGTCGTTCCATCATCGCACACTCAGGGGCCTAAAATTTTCACTTTATGACTGATTGCGAGCGTGCGACAATACTTCTTCTCCTTCATCGCCTAGTGGCAAGCTACTTTCTAATCACCCTTGTTTACTGGCGACTGAGCGACGACCTTCACTTTTTAAACTCATCGCATAGTCACTGGCGGTTTAGAATGACTTTTGGATCCTGAGCGACAATACTTCTTTACCTTTAACATGTCTGGTCACTCACTCGCGATCTTAATATCTCAACCTTTATCTCATGCGTGAGTGAGCGATGGCATCCGCTTTCTGCTTGGTCGCCAACTCGCAAACTACTTTTCTTTCACCTGAGTTGATCGGTGACTGCACGATGGCCTTGAACAGTCTCTTTGGTCCCACGGTTGCAGATCTTTATAGCCTTTGAAAAATGCCTGCGCGACTGAGCGATGCATCCCATATTTACTCATCGCACACTCGCGAGCTAGGAACCTGACCTATAAAAGACATCGCGACTGCGTGATTATCATTGAAACACCAAACCTGCTCACTCGCGGACAGACCAAGAACAGATAGAAAATGATCACGATTGTGTGATGACATGATTATAGCTCGTCGCACACTCGCGCAACCTAAAGAATTTCATTTAAATAGATTATGATTGCGTGATGAGACAAAAGCATGACTTCAAAAGGGTTTGACTTTTTCTTTGGTGCGAAAAAATAGGATTTAAAATCATAAAGCCCAAGGAAAGAGCAGAAACCAAGAAATTCAAAGAATGAGTATGAATGTGATCCAATAGAACTGAGAATTTTAGCCTACTCCATTCAAAACATAGTAAATCCACCCGACTGATCTTGGTACCGAAAATCGGTAAATAGGCACTTTTAGGAGGGATAAAGGGATTAGACGGTCACACAGGGAAGACAAGGCCAAATTGCATAAGATGGAAAATTTGGGCAACATTTTGGCGACTTCTGCGGGATGTCAGCTTGCTAGACATGAAAACCAGTAGCCTATTGACATCAAACTATCCATTGGGCATGGAGTCATTTGTATGGCCAAACTTCTGAAAAACACATTCCCCTCAAAGCTGTAATCACCACCAGACTGCAACCTCTCCTAATCCATCTAGTAGTTGTGTATGTCTTTTGATATGCAATTAGAGCTCTATGAGGGAGGCGTATATGATGTGCAGCAGTGGATACATGTTTTTCACTACTTCATATGATGGATGCCTATATTATGCAATTGTAGTTAACTACAGCATCTTGCCCTCCTTCTCAGAAACAACTATCTAAATTGTGCAACCAGCACTTAGGGAATGAAGAATTGCAACTAATCTATGTGCAAAAACACTTATTAAAACTAAAAACTACCCTGTCCTAAACTAACCAGCAATGAAGAAATGCTAAACTAATCCATTTACTGGTTGGCTGAAGTAACTCCCTTTCCTCTTCAATTTGTAATTATGTTCATAGGAAACTAGGGAAAGAGACATGCTGGATATGACATCAAAAAACAATTGTAACTCCTCCTAGAAATGATAAGCCAGTTCACTCACCTCTTCTTGGTGTGCATGCACACTGCTGCTTGAGAGTGTATTGATCAATTGAACACAGTCCTTTTTTATTACATCTCCAACTGGAACATCATGTTTGAGTGTCATCATGAGTGAGTTGTCCTCCACCCTAGATAGATGTCTAACAGGGCATCCCCTTGAAAGAGAAAAATTGGAGCCGCCTTTGCTGGTGTTTGGCCTTTGGACTGCTTCTTCAACACTTTTTTGTTGATCGAGATCAACCTCTTCAATTGTCTCATTTGTAAGGAGAAAAGACACCTTGATTTCATCACTTTGCTTGCTGGGAAGACCTGGCTCTTGTGTTTCAAAATGAAACATGGTTGCCTCAACACTTGGTTGTTGCTGCTCATGAATTTTTAACTTAAAAGATATTGGTTTTATATCAATGCTTGAGCAGAAAAGCTCCAGCTCCTCCCAGAACATATCCTCCTCCAAGTCTTCTTGATTTTTTTGCATGAGGTGAATATTTTCAGCAACATGATAATTCTCTTGAAGATCCATAGGGACCTTCTGACCTTTCAACTGTTGAGGACGCAAAATTTGTACACACTCATATTCTTCATTTTTCTGTCCAAAGCCTAATGATGGTGCTAGTTCAAGCATGTCATCCTCTCCAACAAAACCAGGTAGCTCACTAAACAAAGAAGTTTCCATTTCCTGATTCTGTCCAACAAGACTGGTACTTGACATAAGGACCCCTTCAACAGCAGCCTGGTGTTGTGATTGACTTTCCTGAGCTTGAGTCAATAGGGCCTCTAACAATTCATCTTTTGCCTCCAACATGTCTTCATAGTGTTGCTTTTGCACCTCTAGATCTGCTCTAAGCTGAACCTCTTTTGTTTCCAATTCTTTGCAAAGAGTTCCAACATGTTGTATCTTCTGAGCCTCTTCACACTTCATAGCTATAGCAAGTAGGACCCTTGCTAACTCCTTGTGCTCTTCCAGATCCTCATGAAATTCCTCATGAGCTGCTAAATATTTTTGAAAACTCTCCTTAAATTGCATCTCTTGTGGTCTATATTGCTCCACCAAATATTTCTCATGACATTTATTCTGACGAGCTAATGCCTCCTACTCATGAAGATAAGCCTGATATGACCATTCTTCTTGCTGTAAACTCAAATCTTGCTGAAACTCAGATTCTTGCTACAAGTTTTGTGCTTCTAACTCTTTTGCATGAAACTCTTCATTGGCTATCAGCATTTTTTGAAAATCGTCTCCTTTTGCAGCTATATCAGTAGTAACCTTTATCAAGTTTTCTTCACAAACCTTCTTCAGTGTTGCGAGATTGCTTGCAAGGGCTGCTTGACTTTGTCGTTGCCCTACAATAACCTCTTCATACTAATTCCATTTGACATCGAACTGTTCCTTTGCTTGTGTTTGCATATGCCTTTTCTGTGTCTCTAACACCCCTTCATAGTATTTTCTTTGCTCTTCCATCTCTTTATGATGTTGCTCCTGAATAGCTGACATCTCTTGTTGTTGATTATGAGCTTGAAAAATAAGCTGTTGTTGCTGCATAACAAATCTGTGTTGCTCTTCCATGCAATGCATCTCCTCCTGAGGTTGCTGGTATGCATATTGATGCTGCCAAGACACTTCAACAGGGGTGGGTTGGTGGTAAGCATCAGATGAACTTTTTCCTTTAAATTATGACATGAAACTAGTAGTAGAGCTATTTTGGGATTACTGAAATTTAAAGAATGGAGGAAGACTTTCATAAAATGGAGGATGGTAATCCATTTTAGGTACTGAATCTACCTAAAACTAGTAGATATGAACTCAGAGTCGCCAGATATGCAAAATAATGACCTCTCAAAGGTTTGCAACTTGTTGGAGGCATATCAGTACCAGCAAGAACTATGAAAATTATGACCTCTCAGTCCCACCGGGCATGCCAGAAATGTTATACACTGAATTTGCGCTTCTGATCTCAAGCTCTCTTGGTCTTGATAATCCAGTATAACAAGGGAGTCATCTCAAGGTTGTGGGACCTCTGCTAACCGAGATGAGACCTCCAGATTCTAGGCTGGTTCTTCTTAGATAATCACCTTAGCTTTCTCTTAAATAGGAAAGTAAACTTGAGGGGAAAAGGGTTAGAAGGATTGCATGGAAAGGGAAATAACTGAAAGCAAACTACCTACTAGGTGATGCACCAAATTTGACATGAAAACATAACATACACAGGATAAATCCCTGGGTCAACTTAACTGAATTGGAGGTAAAACACAAATCTCTTGTATAGGCATGCATCAATATTTCATAACAAGGTCATGATTAAACCTGTTAAGAGGAAAAGACTTCACAGTTAACAGCTCAAAATAAGACACGAGTTACAACCTGGAAGCACACATACTCTTCTGCAAGTAGATGCTACGAAGGGACATGATTAAAAGGAAATAAAATCTTTCACAATCAACCCATCAACCATCTAAAATGCATATAAACAAGCAGAAAAGAGACAAGGCTGACACAATTCAATAAATTGATTCCAAGAACTTCAAGCTCTGCATATTATTTCTCACAATGAGTTACAGGCTTATGCACAAAAATATACCAAGGACAGAGAAAATTTCACAAAGCATGCCTCCTTGCATAATCAAAACTGGTTACAAATGAGTCCTTAACTCATACTTATACAACTGCATCATTTATGAGGGCCAAAATATCAGGGATCAAGTACAGAGAAAAAGGCTTATTTTGGGACCTCCAAACAAGTGGAAAAGGTGTGAAAGAGGCTGCAAAAGTCATGCCTTATCAACCTAGTCATAATGGCCACCTGTAAAAGCAATCTTATCTCTCTAGAAGAGCCACAAAAGTCTTTGAATTGCAATAACGTTTCTGTAGCCCCAAAAATGCATCTTCTGACCTTTTCAAAAAAATCTTATCCTTCCAACGTTTGAGAAAAAATCTGACCTCTTTCTGTCTCTCTGCCTTCTGTGAGTGAGTGATGCCTTCTGTTCCTTGACCTGTCACACTCTGAATCTCTTTTTCTTTTTTACCGATATTGAAACAAATCTATTTCAGATATCAGTAGACCGTTCTGTGCACAATTTCCTAAAATCTAGAATTCTCTGATTAATCCCGGGATACTGCAAACCAAGCCAAATATCTCTCTTCTGCAAGCTGAACAACCTGGGCTCTAAAGTTGGAAAACATGGTAAATGCAAGATGAATGCATCATCAACTCCTTTGAATAAATTCTGCTCTAACAGCTCATCGGTTCTGTCAACATTGCTGCTACGTTTTTCACCTTTTGAAAGATCCTTGCAAGTGAGCGACACATCCTCTATTATTTCTCATCGCATACTCGCCACCCATCTTTACTCCACTTTTCATTTTCTGCGATTGAGCGATGCGTTAAAAATTGCTTAGTCATTCCATGTCTATCGCATACTCGTGACACTTTTTTTCTCTGCTTTTAAACTCATGCGAGTGAGCGATGCTTCCTTTACTGATAGCTCGTTGCACCCTCATGAGTTAACCTTTCATATCACCTGAGCCTCGGTGACTGAGTGCCTATGCATTCTTCTTTTCAGTCGTTCCATCATTGCACACTCGCAGGCCTGAAATTTTCACTTTATGACTGATTGCGAGCATGCGACAATACTTCTTCTCCTTCATCGCCTAGTCGCGAGCTGCTTTCTGATCACCCTTGTTTACTGGCGACTGAGCGACGACCTTCACTTTTTAAACTCATCGCATAGTCGCTAGCGATTTAGAATGACTTTCAAATCCTGAGCGACAATACTTGTTTTCCTTTAACCTGTCTGGTCACTCACTCGCGATCTTAATATCTCAACCTTTATCTCATGCACGAGTGAGCGATGGCATCCACTTTCTGCTTGGTCGCCAACTCATGAACTGATTTTCTTTCACCTAAGTTGATCGGCGACTGCGCGATGGCCTTGAACAATCTCTTTGGTCACACGGTCGCAGACCTTTATAGCCTTTGAAAAATGCCTGTGCGACTGAGCGATGCGTCCCATCTTTACTTTTCGCACACTCGCGAGCTAGGAACCTGACCTGCAAAAGACATCGCAACTGCGCAATTATCATTGAAACACCGAACCCGCTCACTCGTGGATAGACTAAGAACAGACAGAAATTGATCACGATTGTGCAATGACATGATAATAGCTCGTCATGCACTCACGCAACCTAAAGACTTTGATTTAAACAGATCGCGATTGCGCAATGAGACAAAAGCATGACTTCAAAAGGGTTTGAATTTTTCTTTGGCGTTACAAAATAGGATTTAAAATCAGAAAGCCCCGGGAAAGAGCAGAAACCAAGAAATTCAGAGAATGAGTATGAATGTGATCCAATAGAACTGAGAATTTTACCCTACTCCATTCAAAACATAGTAAATCCACCCGACTGATCTTGGTACCAAAAATTGGTAAACAGGCACTTTTAGGAGGGATAAAGGGATTAGACGGTCACACAGGGTAGACCAGGACAAATTGCATAGGATGGAAAATTTGGGCAACACAAACATGTCTTCTAAATATTTCCATATTGTGTATGCCTTGTCTACTTTCTTGATCTCAGAAAATTCAATGTCAGATAGTGCACTTATAAGGGCTTCTTTGGCAACTGCATTAGCTATGAATGTATCCTTTTGTTTACTAGTAGCATCATCTCTTGAGAGGTATTTTAGAGAGGGAATACCAAATTCTTGTGTGAATATCTCAAATATGTCAAAACCAACACACTATAGATGTGTTATCATTTTGTTCTTCCAATCCAGATAATTCTCTCCATTGAACTTAGGACTCTCTTTTCTGAAGTATGCCATCTGATCTACCTTAAGCTGTTAGGCTTTCTCTTCAAGGCACTTGGCTCTGATACCAATTGTTAGAATAGTCCCAAAGGATAACTGAGAGGGGGAGAGTGAATCAGTTATCAGCTAATTTAATTCTTTTTTTTATTAACTCTAGAATACAATAAAGTAAATGCACATTCAGATAAGACAATAGACAACAACACAATTTTTGTTATGGGGAAACCAAATGGTAAAAATCCCGGTTGGAATTAACACCCACAATGAACTATAATTGTTTATAATAATCCCTATTAGAAGATATTGTAACCCTGTTAGGAGTTGTTCTTTACAATGCAATAAGTATAGTGACCTGGTTAAGGGTCTAACCCTATTATAAGTCTTTTAAAAATAACCCGGTTAAGGGTGAGGACTCACTGTCCAAAAGCTCATTGCTTCAATGGTGAAGGCTACAAACTTCTATAGAATAGATATGCACTATATCTGATGATGAATTGTAGAGTAGACCTGCTATCTTGATCAGTTCCAGTGTATTGTAATATTTCACTTCTTATTCACATAGATCCTTGATGAATGAAACACAACTGATATTCTGCTTTGTACATTTTTTTGTCTCTTATCTTATCATTCACACTTAGTGTTCCATAAATGAACTACTATAAGTATCTTCCTCAAAGTATGAGATCATGGGACCTATTAAGAAAATCTTCATAACATCCTTGTTGGCTTAACTAACCACACAAGCATAATTACAACCACACAATATAAACTGAATCGACGTGATGCTTCACTAAGTTGGCCTCACCAAATTAACTCTAACTTTGAAATCTTATTGAAACATGTTTGGCTCCTTTAGATAACTATCTTCAACTCATAACTAAAATTGAATATACACACACATATCTTGAAGATAGGCTCAACTCAAGAACCAATGCAATATGTCGGCTCTGTATAGACAAACTCCAGAAACTGTAACTATCGTCTAATAGAATTACACAACACAACTGAAACTCCATATCTGAGTCTGCGTGTATGAACAAAACATCAACAACATGTCTACAACTTGAAATAACTATGCAAGTCTTGATAACATCATTCTTATAAGTACACATAGAACACTGTTGTATATTATATGTTGTCATCAATGATATTATTTAGCGCAGAAGGTCAGAGACTGACTAAGATGTCCCACATTTTCACGGTTCTTAGTAGAGACAATAGTCCTTTGGGAAGTGATTCCCTTGGGAGTCAAAGCTTGGTGTGCCTAAGAAGTGAGTACACTGTAAGGAGTAGCTTGTGCCTCCAAGATTCTAAGTTTTCCGCTATGAGTAGGCATGGCTGAACTTTAGTTCAAGTGAAAACTCAACAGATATTGCCCTGGCTTACCTATGATTATGGTGTATCTATTATTTCCTTTTACAAAAAACAATCTTCATGATGTGTTTTGCATGAGTGTTTACTGAAATAAAAACAACAACAACAACAACACCAATCAAACAATCTAGAAAACTGTAAACTTTGGATATTTGCCTATCTTATCTTGTCTCAAACTTCAATGATCTGTCAAAACTCTACCGAAACTGTGTCAAAAATTTGTTGAAATTGTGTCAAAACTCTCTCAAAACTCTGTCAAATTTGTTTCAGAAACTTGTCGAAACTTGGTCTTTCATTATTTTATCCTACTACATTCAGTCTGTTCTAAAATTTGTGTTGTCATAACACTTCTGCTAGTTCACATGCAACTATAATCTGTTATTAGTCCAACCTATCGCTATCTTGAAATCTGACATTGTTACACTTGTCCAATTGACCGAGTCCTTTGTTCAATCTTATCATCTTTGTCTTTGTTGTCCTTTTTCTAATTTGTGAGAGTAGGTTCATTAACCTTGACTCAAGATCGGAGTCTTTTTCTATCTCCTTCTCAGTTGGATGTTTATCTCTTGGTCTCTTTGGTCTTGGACTTGGATAACACTTTAGGTATCATCACAGTGTCGGTCAAGTGAATCAACCTATCTTATGCATGTGTGAACTAGAAGTCATTTAAGAGAATTTCACGAAGAATAAAAACAAAGATTCATGTTTGAAGGCAACTCCTTGTTTGGAGAGAATCCTCTCTTTGAGGGAGATTCTCAAATTCTTCCTAGATCACAATCCCTAGAAGAAAAGTTACCTAGTCCTAAGATGTCAAAATAAAGACAAGGTAGAGGTAGGTCTTGACGGAGAGACCTCTCCAATGGTACCAACCATAACAATAGTCAACATTCCTTGAGTCCATCAGATCCTGGTGAGGAAGAGATTGATGAATGTCTCCATGATAAGAGGTTCTTAAAAATCATGAAAAAATCCTAAATCAGGATAAGGAACAATATTTCCTCGACCTAGCAGAGCAAGGTGCTCAACTTCCACCTCACTTCAAAGCTGAGGATATCATTGCTAGAGAAGAAGAGACACCCATGACACTCATAACTAAATAAATGCAAAATATGCAAATAGAATTAGAAAAACTCCAAAAGGAAAAGGAAACACCCAACATGAGGTTTTCTTTAAACACAATCTGTCCTTTTCCCTTTGATAAATATTTTTACTTACCTCCATTCCCACGCAGGGTTGAAATTCCACGATTTGATAAGTACAATGGTCACTCTGATCCACAAGATCACATCCAAGAATTTTATGCTCTTTGTATAGAAATTTAAGCATGATGAGACATATCTTATGTGTCTCTTTCCTCAGAGTTTTAGTGGCAAAGCTATGGAGTGGTTCTCAAAGTTACCCATGAGTATCAAAACTTTCGATGAGATGATGAATCTATTCTTGCAACAGTATTCTTACTGTACATGCTAGAAACCTACCTGTTGAGAGCATGCTCAGATATGCAAATGTTAGAGAAATAACAATCAATGAGTTACACTAACATGTCTAAAGTATACTACAAAAATAAGAAACTCCATCATGACCTCCGATGAGCTGAACAAGGGCACCTAAGACCTTGTTGGTTTACTCTTAGAGAGGTGTGTGGGTGTGCTCTCCCAACACAATATACTAATACCACTATGATTGATTGGTTGATGAAACAAGAATGCAAACTAATGGATGGATGAAGAACTCAAGAATAAGTATGAAGAACTTGTCTCAAGCTATTCATCATATGCATAAAAATGATGCAAACTATACTAAGAATGATATGAAAGATCTAATGAAAGGAAACTAAATTCATTCCATTAATCCTAACATGTAATAGCTAAATTCAACTATAAACTAAAAGCATGATTATGAACAATGAACTAAGAATTCTAAAGCTATTTTAACATGATAGTAATGCATAAAAATGGAGATGATTTGCTCTTGACAAAAGCCTCTATTTATAGAGTTTTTAGAGGAGAGAGAGGGCTTGGATGAGGTGGAGCTCATGTGGCATCCACATAGGTGCCACATGAGGGACACATAATCCATGCAAGAGGCCCACTTTGCTCACACATGTGTGAGCAACTTTTGATGTGATGGGTCAAAGTGTACTTAAAGTACACATGTGAACGATCTTGTAAGAGGTGTAAGAGAGTGTAAGAGTTTTAGTCCAATGAAACACTTTTAGAATGTGTAAGAAGGTGTCATCATGGGTGTATGAAATCTTGTTGGCACCAAATAAGGATTATTTGGAAAGGACAACTTTTGTAAATTTGCTCACACATGTGTGAGAAAATAATTAGGATTAATTGGTGTAGAAATCTAGAAATTAGCCTAATTAACCTTAGTTAATTAGTGAATAGGTTTATTTTGTGAGAGTGATGTAAGGTAGGGTAGGATCTAGGTTCAAATTAGCTTAATCTAAATTTAAAATTTAGATTAATTTGGTTTAGTAGAATTAAGTCATGTGGAGGAATAAATAAATTCAAAATTTACTTAAAGGGAATTAATGAGGGGTAATGTATTAAATAATATTTAATACATCAAAAGGGGTAGTATTTAACTTAAATTTAAATACTAAGGAAAGTGAATCATATTTAATTAAATAAATTTAATTAAATAGATAGGAGAATATAACAAATATGATTGTATGAGTTAATTTTGGCCTTATCAATCAACCACACACTTCAACATAGTCCTTCTTCACGAGGTACAACCAAGACTGAATATGAGTTATTCATCCTTCCTGCCTGCGTGATTTGACCTGTTGCCTTCTATCTAGACGGAGTTTTGAAATTTTCTCTCAGGACGAGGGCCTCACAACTATGGACCATCTAAGAATGAAGGATTTGACATGATAAATGCAATGTAATGCAAGATTATGCTAGGAATTGAAATATGAGAGATCACCTAAACATGAATGCTAAATGCCATTATTCTAGAAATTGAAGCTATTCTATTTGCAATATGAAATTAATCTATATGATATTAGCAAAATGAGACAACAATTCAGTATTCTAACAATGCAATTTTGTCTAATAATTTCAGGGGATAATCAGGGGGTTTGAATGAAGAAAGAGGGTTCTTTTATAAACCCTGAGAGAATCAGAATAGAAACTTTCCTTTTTGAAAATAAAACAACTAGAAAAGCCAGTTAAAAATAGAAAGCTTTATTGAAAAGA
>MU226437.1:95727-133213 GCA_018584345.1 Thuja plicata
TCCTTGTATCACTGATATTTGCTATATTTACAATCATAGTCTGTATGGTTAAATCTTGCATCTGGTTATGCTTGGTCATTTGCAAGGTGATTTATAAGTTGGTTTAACAAAGATACATAGAAAATCAGTGTCCACACTAATAAATACTGTGTAAACAACAATCATAAGAGGTAAAACCTGCCTGAGTATATGTAGAGCTCAAAAATGAAGAAGGACCTTATCCAGTCCTTAGCAATTAGGCTTTTCTTGTCTTTGAATCAGTATTAGAAGGCATAGTGTTCAAGTAGTCATTTCAAGCACTGTGGTTCATACAAGAAAAATCCCTAATAGAGAGCACACCCTAGTTTGATATCGCAAAAGGAGTTATGCACCATGTGATAGAAAACACAAGTGACATGGTTCCTTTGTGTGGACTAGACTCTCAGACAAATAGGTTGTTAGGAAAAGAGATGTGAGATATCAGATATGATGAGATCTATGAAATGTTACTCATGACGAGATAGTACATCCAGATCTTTTGAGATGCATGAATCCTACCCCTAGTGAGGCATACATAGTCATAACCGAATATCAAAACATAAATGCAATAACAAACTATGATAAGAAGATCATACCACAAATGACACGTATTTCACCATATACTCACCATAATGAACCATGATATAAAATATTGAGGCTGTCTCAATAAGGACATAGTAAAACACAACATAAAATCAACAAAAAGGCATCCTGATCAAATGATCATTCAGTCTAAAAAAATTTTCCATGAACAATTTTGATGTGAGGATTGATAGAACAGCCAACACCAGAAGGATGCATCCTGATGGGCTAAAGATTGATTGATAAAGGCGGGAATTTGCTGGCAATTACTTGTGAATAGATGAGAATAAGAAAGCCAATCTGTTTGCTAATTTGGTGTAAAATGTTTGCAATCACTATGTCTAGAACAAAGCTCAGTATTTTGATTTGGTAAGCTCAGTCGTGTGGGAATCTTTATTTCAAAAGTGGAAAGATGGTCAAAGAACTACCTGCACAAATATGGGTAGTGACGCTTATTATGAAAGGTGATGCAAGATGTATAGACAAATGGTGGAAACTGATGGTGGATCTGACTCCACATGGCACTTGAAATAGGTTTTCACCATGGTACTTATCCATTGCGCCACCAAAGTGGTTTTCACAGATGGATAGATTCATTTCTCTTTCTCTTTTGCTTTTTTTTTTTATATTCTTTTCAAGCTTTTGTATTTTTTATGCTTTTTTGATTTTTTGATTTTTTTTCTTTTTGCTTTTTTTTTAATGTTTTTGGATTTTCTGCTTTTCTAATTTTTTGGATTTTTTAAAATTTTTGTTGTACAATGGACTACGGACTGATCAAGCATAGAAGTGCTTGAAATGTACAATATTTATAGGATAAGGGAGTGGATCTCCCTCTGGGGACGCAATCTGATAGGTGCCTAAACCATACTTTGCTGTAACAATGAAGGGACCCAACCAATTAGGTTTGAACTTCCCTTTCTTCTCACGGTTCTGGAGGTTCTTCATATTATGCTACAGGACAAGTTCACCAACCTCAAACTAACAAGGCATGATATTTTTGTTGAACTGAAGGTGAAAGAGATTTTGATACACGTGGAGGTGGTCTAGGGTATTGAGGTGTATCTCATCGAGGAGTTCTAGCTCTTTCAAGCAGACAACTTTATATTCTTCTTCAGACAACCAATTCTTGAGAGAGATTCTAAGGGAAGGGAGCTCAATTTCAATGGGTAGAAAAGCCTCAGTACCATAAACAAGGGCAAAGGGAGTGGCTCCCATGGGGGTTTAAATGGAGGTGCAGTAAGCCCAAAGGGAAGGATTGAGGTGAAGGTGCCAATCATGGCCAGCTTCATCGACTATTTTCTTGAGGATTTTGAGGATAGTTTTATTCATGGCCTCAGCTTGACCATTTCTTTGCAGAAAGTACTTGGAGTAGGTATGGTGGGTAATGTTGAATTTCCTACATAGATCTATGACATCCTTGTTCTTGAAAGGTCCTCTATTATCAGTAACAATGTCCTGAGGAATACCATAACGACAGATAAGATAGTTCAAAATAAACTTTGAAATCTGTTTTCCAGTAGTGTAGGTGAGAGGAATAGATTCAACCCACTTGGTAAAGTACTCCATAGCAGCTAGGATGTATTTATGGCCATTGGATGAATTAGGGAAAATCTGGCCAATGAGGTCGAGACCCCAATGGGAAAAATACCAAGGGGTGATGGTGGGCTGGAGGGATTAGGAGGGAGTGTGTATCAAATCGCAGTGTTGCTAACAAGGTACACACTTCTTCACATAGTTGTAGGCATCTTGCTCCATAGTAGGCAAGTAATATCCAGTTCGTAACAACTATTTGGCCAAAGTAAGTCCACTAGAGTGGGCCCTAAAGATTCCTTGATGTACCTCTTCCAGGGACATTTGTGCTTCATCAGAATTCAGACACCTTAAAAGAGTTCCATCGAAATGCTTTCAGAATAGGGTATCGACAAGGATTGTGTATTAAGAAGTGTGGCGAATGAAGGTTTTACGTTGATTGGGGGTTAAATTAAGTGGGGTATGTCCATCACAAAGGTAGGAATATACTTCTTGGTACCATGGGGGATTGGGATCAACAATTTCACACACCATTTTAGAATTTGGTTTGTCATAGGCAAAGACCGTAAGATTCTCAACAAGAAACTCACACCATGTGCTGTGTCCTGGCATAGTGATCAAGGATCCAATCATTGCCATGGCATCTGTTGCTTTTTTATTTGTACGAGGGATCTATTGGAAGATTAGATTAGTGAAATGTGTCTTGAGATCTTCAACTGTTTAGTGACAGGGAAGCAACTTGTCATCCTTCGTTTGATATTCATCCATAACTTGTTTGATAACCAATTGTGAATCACCAAGCACCAATAAAGTGAGAATCCTCCATTGTATGGCTTGTCATAGTCCAAGTACAAGGGCTTCATACTCTACAATATTGTTGGTACAAGGAAACTATAATTTGAAAGATTTAGGGATGAGATATCCTTTTGGTGTAACAAACAAGATTCCTGCCCCTAATCCTTTCTGAGTGAAGGATCCATCAAAATAAAGCTTCCATGGTGGACTCAGGGCAAGATTGAGGACTGATTCATCTGGAAAATATATGATCAGAGGATATTTACTGTCAACAGGTGCTTCAGCTAACTGATCTGCAATTACTTGTCCTATGATAACTTTTTGATCCACATAAACAATGTCAAACTCACTAAGGATCATAACCCATTTTGTTGTACGACCAGTAAGAGCACCACATGCCAGGAGATATTTGAGTGGATCAATTTTAGCAACAAGATGAATCTTATGATTAAGCATATAATGTCATAGTTTCTATGTATAGAAAACAATGGCCAAACATGCCTTCTCAATTAGGGAATAATTCAACTCATATCCAATAAGAGTCCTGCTAAGATAGTAAATTGCTCGCTCTTTGTCGGTATCATCCAATTGTGCCAAGAGGGCTCCCAATGCAACCTCTATAGGAGATATGTACAAAATCAGAGGATGACCAGCAACAGGTGGTAACAACATGGGTGGATTATCGAAATAGCCTTTCAATTTCTCAAATGCATTTTGACACAAGCAATCCCACTGGAACTTGATATTCTTGTGCAGAGATGGGAGAACGGGTGCACCTTGTCAGCCAGTTGTGACATGAATCTTGATTGATTGCAGTTTGCCCTGTAAACTATGTAATTGCTTCAATGTTTTGGGTGGTGACATCTCTAGGATTTCTTTCACTTTCTTTGGATCAACTTCTATTCCATGCCATGACACAATGTATCCCAGCAGCTTACCAGACTGTACTCCAAAAACACACTTCTTAGGATTCAACCTAAGCTTATACTTCTCCAATCACTCAAAGATGGTAGTAAGGATAGAAATGTGTGATTCCATTGTTTTGGATTTTCCTAAAAGATCATCCACATAATCTTCCATGATGACATGCAAAAGGTCATGAAAGATGGTAGTCATTGCTCATTGATAAGTGGCCCCAGCATTTTTAAGGCCAAAAGGCATCACCTGATAACAGAAGGTGCCCCAAGGCATTGTGAATGTGGTTTTGTGCTGGTCTTCTAGTGCTATCCTAATCTGATTGTAACCTAAGAAGCCATCCATAAGTGACAACATTTCATGTCCTGTCGTTAAATCCATTATAATGTCAATATTTGGGAGTGGAAAATCATCTTTGGGACATGCAAGGTTTAGGTCTCTGAAATCAGTGTAGATGCAAATGCCCCCAGTAGGCTTATCTACTAGTACAATATTAGAAACCCATTCAGGATAATCAGTTGGTCTGATTACTTCAGCATCCAAAATCTTCTGAAGTTCCACTTTGACTACCAATGCGACTTGTGGATGCATCTTGCAAAGTTTCTTCTTAACAATTTTTACACTTGGATCTACAACAAGATGATGCATGACAAGATCCATATCAAGCCCAAGGATGTCTTTTTAGGTCTAGGAAAATTTGATTTTGTGTTTATGCAAGAATTCTATCATGTCTTTCTTTTCTTGATCACTGAGAGAAACTGCAATGTAGGTGATATGTGGTTCTTCTTCTATGCCTACATTGATTGGAATAGTATCTTCAATGATCATAGAGGACACTTCTGGTTCTGAAGATATAAACAACAAGTCAGCCTCTCCCTCCTCTAGCACCTCAGAAAGGTTTTCACTAGAGGAAGCGTCCTTTATTTTGTCTTTTTCTTCATCCAAAGGTGCCTACGAGAGGTTTTCACCAGAGGATGTATTTTCATTTTTTTAATTTTAATTTTATTTTTTACTTTTGTGACTAAGAGAGTTGACTTGGTTACCGAAGTAGGATTTTTCACTGTAGTATATCTTATGTTCATACTCTCAGAGATTCTTAAGTCCAAAGAGGCCTAAAACTGCCTCATCTGGATCACACACGTCTAAAGTTGGTGGTGAGTCTTGCTGATCCCAGTCAATTAATTCAGGGTTTGTGAGGGGTAAACAAGGGGAAAAAAGGTTGGCTTGGGTGATAGTGAAGACATGGTGATTTTCATTTAGGTCATCTTCAATATATTGGAAAGGAATTTCGAAGAACTCTTCCTTAGTGTTTGAATCTGAGGTAGCTAGACAATAATCCTTAGCGAAGTTAGTCTTAGTCTCTATGGAACCCAATACGTGTCCTTTAGGATAACGATTAGCTATTATGATCTTCTTCTTACCTGTTTCATTAGCTCTAAGGCTAGCACCATGATATCCCATGCTTTCAACAATGGGAGTAACTTTAGGATACTTTCCTTTGGGGAAAATTACATGTCGTTCGTCTTCATCATTATAGATCTAATCAAGGACACTATATTCCATGTGTTCATCTGATAGGGACCCCCATTGTTTGAAAAAAGTTGATTTTCAGTGCATAAGTTCTTTATCTTTGGAGAGGGGTAATGGTGATGGTCTTCCATAGGACTTTGAAGACAAAGCACTTTCAAATTTATACTCTCCCATTCCTTGATCTGTAAATGTGGCCTTTTCTTCAGATGAAGAGGGTTTGTCTTCAGTAAATTTTTCCTTTCCTTTGGATTGCTCAGCTGGTGTTTCTGATGTCTTATCTAGATCAGGGGTTTCTTCATTGAAATGTCAGCCAAACTCATTCAACGGACAGTAATTAGCTTGTTTTCCTTCCAATCTCTTGCAGTATTGAAAGGGCTCAGGATCTCCAGGAATTGTGATTTCTCTACCATGATGTGGGAAATTTAGACAGTGATGATAAGTAGAGGGTACACCTTTGAAAGCGTGTATCCATGGACATCCTAGAAAGATGTTATAAGGTAGATCTAGATCCAGTACATGGCAAACAGTATCAATCAGGGTCAGGCCTACTTGTAAGGGAAATGTGATCAAACCCTTTCTTTCTCATTCTTGATCATCATAGGCTTTTGTTGTAATTCATTTGTTTGCATCAATGAGGTCCTCAGAAAGAAAAATATTATGAATCATTTTCAATGTGCACAAATTTAAGCCAGATCCACCATCTATGAGGACTCATTTTACTCTTGTGGATCATATTTTTCCTTCTATATGGAGGGACTTATTATGATGAGGATTAGGACCACCAAATTCCTTATCAGTGAAGACTAGATGTTCTTGCACGGTTAGGTTCCCTATCATAGCTTTGAATTTTGCAGCATTGATTATCTCAGGGACATGAGATTCATTTAGATATTTATCAAGGATTTCTCTGTGAATTGGCGAAGTTGTCAAGAGCTCTAGAATGGATATATGTGCAGGTGTCTTTCATAACTAGGCCAATAAGTCAAAGTGCAAAGCAGGTCAAGTAGCAGTAGCTGGTGCAACTGGTGGATTTGCAAACATAGAAGGTTTATCAGTAGCTTGAATAGTGACTCTGGGTCTATGTATAGTATCATTACAATTAGCAACTTTGAGGATTATCGTATTAACATGCGTGTTAGATTCTTCAATGCGGCCACAAAGAGAGTCAAACCCAAAGATATCATTTTCACTTAAACTCCCACATGTTCGATCATGGCCTGTAATAGCATTGGTAGAATAATAATATGGGATTTTATTTGATGCATTGTTTTGATAATGAGGTGGGAAGGGTTGATTGTAGACTTTGAGTTTCACATTAGATGAGGATGCATTCTGACCTTCAACTTCAATTTTCCCATCCTCAATGAGATCTTGCACACAGTGTCTAAGCTTCATGCATTTCTTGGTATCATGCCCCTTGATTTGATGATAATCACAATACTCATTATCTCTATACCAAACACATTTAGGTTGATTCTCATCAAAAGGTTGAGTATTTGGGTAAACTATCATTCCTTGATTTGCAAGTTGTTTGAAGATCACATCTAGAGGTTCTGCTAAAGCTGTGAACTATCACCATTGTTGATTGTCATTATTATTTTTGTTGTTGTTATTGTTGTAATTATTGCGAGGAAACAAGAATGATTGATTGTGCGGTGGTTGATTATTGTTTGGATTGTTCTAATTTTGATTGTTGTTCTGATTGTTCGGATTCTGATTTTGATTCTGGTTGATGTTGCGATACTAACTTTGATTATGATTGTTATTGCGATTGTTTTGATTGTTATTGTTGGATTCTTGGACATTTTGAACATGCTTGGCATCAGTCACTCCATCATTGACAACTCCCTTGTTTTTACTCCAAAATTTAGGTTTATCATTATTGGAAGGAGTATAATGTTTGATGCTACCTCTTTGCAAAAGGCCATCTTCAATGTCTTTCCCCTTCTTGACAAGGGATTCAAAGGTGTCAGGTGAAGCCATTTTCATTTGGAAGGACATCTCATAGATTAGATTCTTTATGAAGATGTCAATTAAGTGACTATCAGGTATTTTCTATGGCATGCGATTTGCAATATGTCTCCATTGTTGTAAGAAACTAGCAAAGGTTTCTCCATTCTTTTGTTTAGTATTGCACAAATCACTGAGTGTTGCTTAATGCTCAATGTTATATGAATATTGTCCAACAAAATTATTTGCAAGATCAGAGAAGGTAGAGATTGACCCATAAGGAAGAGCCATGAACCATTCCAAGGTTGTGCCTCCAAGAATCCTTGTGAAGAGTCTTTTTAAGTAATTCTCATTATAGGCGACCTCTTGAAACACAATGTAAAACTCTTTGAGATGTTGTAGAGGCCATGTTTCACCTTTGTATTTCTCAAATTTGGGCATCTCAAAGTTCAGTGGGAATGGTTGTATCATGATAGACTTGTCAAACGGATAAGGACAAATATCTTCAAAAGAAAACTCCTTCTTGCCCCCATTATGTAAGCCTTGTACAATGTTCTTGAACTCATTGAATTGTTGGGTGAAGTCTGGAGTATTATGTGTGAAAAATGGGGGTACATAACCTCCGCCTCCCCCAAATTGTGCAGCTGAAAGGCCTGTGGAGGTCATACCAATGGTAGGAGGAGGCATATATTGATAGTCTCATGATGTATTGGTTGTAGATGTTTTTTCCCCCATTGTTTGAAAGAAAGATGAAGGAAAGGGCATGGAAACCTACCCAATGTTATTGACATTAGCACTTTCTCCTTGATTCATTGTTGTTTGAGTTCTATTGTGAGCAGCATTGTTTGGCAAAGCACTTATGATCTATTGAATTTTTTCAAGTGTCAATTGAGGTATTGATGTAGTTGTTGACATAGGTGTTGATATAGGTACTAATGTGGGAGGTTTGCTAACAGTTCCTTTACCAGTGTTACATGATGATTTAGCATTTGAATTAGAATTCATGGCTGCAGTAGCGACTTTGGTGACATTTTGGGTAAGAAGTGTTTCATCAAAGTCAACATGAACTATGACACCATTATGAATAAGATTCAATAATATTTCATCATTGTTATGCATAATGGCCTTCTCAACCATTTCCAAGTTGTATGGGTCTCTAAGGAAGTCATTCACTTTGGTGGGTCTTTCTTCTCGGTCCACTAATTCAGTTTCTTTGGGTACTTCCTTAGCTCATACCCTAGTTCCTTGAAAGTATTGAGTGGTAAATGGATTCTCCTCATGGGTAACAGTGTCGAATGTTGTTCGACTCATGTTTCTAGCTTGGGATCGAGTGGCAACCATACAATGGTGGATTTAGAAGAATGGAAGACAAGAAGATGTAAGAAATGAAATGGAGCAAAGATCTTTGATCATGAATTTGATTGGATTTGATTGGATTTGATTGATTGATTAAGGATTAATTGATTTGATTGGTTGGATTGATTGATAATTGATTTAAAGGTTTTTGGAACAGAACCTAAGCATG
This sequence comes from Thuja plicata, assembly GCA_018584345.1. Classification (NCBI taxonomy): domain Eukaryota; kingdom Viridiplantae; phylum Streptophyta; class Pinopsida; order Cupressales; family Cupressaceae; genus Thuja; species Thuja plicata. Next base: position 104,573 of record MU226437.1, read on the forward strand.
TCAAAACCTTATGATCATACAAACACAAAAATATTAAAAGTAATACATATTCTACTCGAAGATGGACTTGTGATCTCAAGCAAAATGGGACATCACTAAGGATTTAAATCACTTGAGATGGACTGATGGTCTACAAGAAATGTTGTGTTTGTTTAAGGATGAAGGTTTGTGATACTTTGATTAAGATATTTCAACCTAAAGATTTGATTTGATTTGATGGTTTGATCTAATACTCCAAGAGAAGGAATAATAATGATGGAAGAATGGAAGAATGATCCAAAAGAAAGATGTTATCTAATCGTATTTTTCAATGGTAACAAAAGCACTATTGATTGAAAATTTGGCCATGAAATTGCAAACTTTGTTATTGTAGAGGATTTTGTCAATTTTATCATGATGTTCACTTTCTTGTTTGATAGATGTTGCAATATGTTGGTATTCCTTGGATTTACGGGTGGTTTCTTTTTTCTCTCTAAGGACTGGAGGTGTTGGAAGCTTAAAATTTTTATGTTTCTTGAAATTGGTCATGTCATGGAAAATCTAATTTTGGCTGACTGAATTAGTGATCTAGGACAAATTATTCTAGGGTCTTGTAGAAGGTCAAATTTTGAGTATCTCAACAAAATTGGAAGCTCATTGTTTTAAAGAAGAGACGACAGTCTCAGACGCAGTCGAAAATCTTCACAGACAACAATCTGTACAGGTGGTGATCTGCGTAGATGACAGATCAAGAGCGGAGATGGCCAACTATGACTAAGGTAGTGTGTTGAAATTCTAGGCAGATTTTTTACCTTCAGTTTGATTTTGGGTGAATTTGTTCAATGGCAAGAACTGATTTCAGCATAGGCAAACCAGAAAAGAATAGACACACGTCTCAAAACAATCCAACAAGGGACAAAGAAAACTTGAGGGATACTAGAAAATGTGACATTAGGGATCTTGATTCAACTTGTAATATCTAATTTGTGTATGTTCAAATGACTCTTTCAAGCCACTTATGTTTTTACTGGGTCTAGCACAGCAAAGACAGTTCAAATAGTAGCTATCTTAGGAATTTGGCTTCACATGAAATATTATAGGCCCATTGCTTGGTAGTCCTTCAGCTCACATATCATGTCACCCCTAGAAGGGCACCTGTGTTTTTTCCTTTTGCCAGGTATTATTTCCCTGCTACGAAGATCTCATTCGCAACACAATACCCTGGGACATGTATGATGGGAATCTTGGGGGGAGAATCTTCCCTTTCCTTTCACTATAATAAGTCACCGTTTGGAGGTGAATCAGGTAGGCTACTAATTTATATTTTCTAGCAAGGTTTCGTGGCATCCCTGCAATTGATTTATACAGCATGAGACACTTAAGTCTCTAGTTCAACCATGCCAATATGCTGAGGATATTCACTTAGTATGGACTACTATTGAACATGACCCACTTGAGCTTGAAGGGATAAAGAGGACCTTTGGGTCACACTTTATTTCTATACCGGCTGAAGGGATTACCGGTTTGACATCATCCTCTAAAAGGGAAGCGCACCCTCTAGACAGAACTCTCTAGAAGCTTGATTAACGTAAGCTTTCTCTTCACCCAAGATCTGCAAATGTGAGGGGAGAGGATATGACTATAACTTAATCATAGCATCACTTATGTTAAAGGGGTTTTAATCTAATGACATATAGCTCAAAAGAAGTGTTGAGAAACACTTCTTCAAACACACCAAGAAATATTCATTCCAAATTGAACCTATTAAAGCAACTATGTGTTTTTCTATCAAAGAAAAAGACACAATAGTATGGTTAACCAGTCATGTTCAATTTATTTCCCACACAACAAAGAGAAAATTGGAAAGGTGTGTTCATTTACCTTATGTCATTCAAGATTAATGAGGTTCATTCCTTTAACATTCAAGATTGAGTGAATTTTGTTTTAAACAACATTCTGGTGCAGGGCACCCTGGCAAAATCATGAGGAGAGAGTCATTTAGACTCATAAAGGCTTAATGATCTAGGAAGATCAAGTTATGAGTGTAATTGGACCTATGGTCCATTTTTGTATTTGATTTTTTAAATGTAATAAGCCTAAACTATAAAGGCATATAATAGAGGTTAAGGGAATTTAAAGGTCAAACATAGGATCTAAATGATCTAAAGGTCTATAGGATCTTTAATGAATGTAATGTGGCCACTAGAGCCAATTAAATAGTGTAGAAGCACATCAAGTGTTCACAAGTTGGAGTTAGTCATGTTGGCTAAATTAGGCTAGTAAGGGTTATAGGGAGATTTAGAAATTTTTAAGGAGGGTTGATGAAGTTATAAAACCTTTAAAAAGGTTAGTGCAATGTAATAAAGGAATAAATGGTTATAAGTTGTTGGAGTTGACATGTTAATGTCAACTAGACAACAAATCCTCAATAATTTCTAAATTGTAACCAACTTGTAACAGTCATGTAACTGACTGTTACAGTTGGGTAGAGGATATATGGCCTTGTAAGGCTTTATAGAGGATATGTAGGTGTGATTAGAGAGGGGGAGAGATGGTGGATACCTAAAGAAGCATTGTAGAAGTTTTAAATCAATAAATTTTAAACTATTCTCTGCAACCCATTCTCTATTTCACGGTACAGTCTGGAACAGTGAGTTGTAATATTTTTTGCAATGTGATCTTAGTGTAGGAATGGTTTAGAACATTGTATTAGTTGTATTCCACACTCCCTTGAATTCTTTTTATTGTTTCATTGTGTTTTTTGAAGAATATTTGGACTGGTGTCTTAAAACCAGTGACTAGTTAGACACAGTCAGCCTTTCTTTGGTTTGAAGTTCTTAGAATAACATAACTCTCCCACCCTCTATGGTGCCTGTATTTGGTGGGAGAGAAAAATCATGTAACATATATTCCTTGTTTCAAACTTATCTAATGAAGGGATATAGTAAGTTGTGTTTGGAAGATCAATGAAAGATAGTCAATTGGAGGAACAACTATAGCAGAAAAATACACTCTGATGCGGGGGCTCTAACTTTCATTTGAACTGTTGGATCATGCTAATTATTGAATATGTTTGTTGAAACCTAATTGTGCCAATTCTCACTGGAGGGATTAGAGAAATAATGTATCATTAGAAATTTATAGACCTCTTTACATAGGTATATCGAAGAAGACAGCGAACAGGAAAGTTTGTTCTATTTAATGAAATGGTGTTGTGTTAATGGGTCAGAGGTGTTTGGAGGATGTGGGAAAGGACTTGGTAGTATGCATAAGTATTTGGGATCCTTAGGAAGTTAGGATTACCTTGTAAACAATGTCCATGAGTTTGGTTGAAGAACCATATTGGTTTAGGGGTGTACTTGTATGGAGCATGAAGTGTGACTGACTGATTTGAGTATGAAGAAGTGGATGAGTTAAAGATGTGGAGTCTAGTGGAGTTTTAAGTCGACCTCTGATAGGTCTAGGGAGTGGAATGGGTTCAAGAGTGATCTTGGGAGGAAGTTTGAGAAAGTTTCTACCACAAAAAGAAGGGAAGAAGAATTAAACCATGAAGGAATGTAACATACCATTGGTCTCTGCATCAAGTGGTATCAGAGCCTAGAAGATGCCTTTGGGGGAAGAGTGGGTGAAGACAATCTGATATTTTGAAGACTTAGAATCCCTTGTTGAACCCTTAAAGTTGAGTTATCCTTTAAGAAGTGTTCCAAGGTGGTGATTCAAAGTTGGAGGGGTCTTGGATTGTAGTGTAGATCAAAGATTGCTGGTTGAAGGATAGCAAAGTTCAAGCCATCATGAATTTAGATTTGGAGAGAAGAGAGACATATGGGTACTCACAGTTCAGAACACAATGTAGATGTATGGGTAGGGTTTGCAAAATGGTCATTTCCAGTGGTTCATTTTTCAATTTTGTTTCAGTTTAGATGATTAACAAGTTGAGTCTACAACAAACAGGGCATAGAAGACCTTACATGGTACAAGGATTACATGGTGGAAACCATGTTGAGGTTAGAAGGCAAGCAAATGTTCATTTCAGCATTGGAACCTATGAGGATGTTGTCTTGTGTGATGTTATTCCATAGGTAGGATGCCATTTGATCCTTTGGAGGGCATGGAAAGTAGAGAAATGTACATTATATGATGGGGCATTGAACAAATACACTTTCAAGCATGGTGGAAGTTAGATAACATTGAAATCTTTGGAGGAAGATGAAGCATCATGGAGGATGCCAACTAGTTTCTTGTTTGAGAGAGTGGGGTTCCTAGGACAAAGGGAACAAGAAGAGGACAAGGTAGATAGAAAGGTAGAAGGACATATGGTGGAGCGGCCAACCTATGAAGGGGCTCAAAGAGATGTGGATCAGATAAAGATCCTGGAGGAGAGAGTAGAGGGTGAGAAAGGTTCATGTGAAGAACCAAGAAGGAAAGCAGAGAAGCTTATGAAGATAAACCAAGAACAATCAGGGTATGAAGATGATAGGATAGAGATGTAGATAGAGATGAAGTTGGTGCCTAGAGAAGGAAGGGCATATGGAGTATTGATGGTAGACAAGAAGATTTCAGAGGTTGCTAAGGCAATGGATGAGTGCATGGATGAAGGAATCCAAGTGGGGACAGTCAAGTGTCCCTTACATGTTGCTGTTAGAAATAGAGAGGATAGGGCTATTAAACAAGACATTGATGTCGTGTTTGAGTGCCAAGAAGGATGGCATTGTGGGGATAAGTTGCAGAAGGTCTCAAGGAAGACAAGGACCTTGGATATTGAAGATTTCAAACTCTTGAAGATAACATTAAAGAATGAAGCCAATAGCTGGCATAAAACGATGAGGAAAATATTGGTATGGCCTGTCAAGAGGCTGGTTGAAGAGAACAAACTACTGAATAAGGCACCCACTGAGAGGGTACAAGGAATTGATGGTAAGGAGGCTAGTATGAAGACAAGTGTTCAAAAACTTGAAGACAAGATGGATCTATGGGCTGAGTTAGATGCCATAGTTGAGGAATGGAAAGAGAAAGGTGGAGTAATGAGAGAATGCCTAGAATAGGGGCATGAAGAGGAAGGAGTAAATGGTCATGAAGAGACCTTAGAATCAGAGTTGTCTACAAGAACAAAGAACTCACAAGGAGTGTGGGATCATACAGGGGAAGTGCTGAAAGAAGTGGATGAAGGAGTGAAGCATCAAGCCTTTGATTTGGTACCTATGAAATATTTGATTGGTTTTGTTTCTAACATTGTTTTGATAGGTTTGCAGGATTTCTCTATTGTTCTTCATGCAAGTACTAAGGTTGCAGACATCTATGATATGAAGAATGCAAGAGTGTGTGCTTGGCACATGATACTTTTTTGTAGGTACAAGAGGTACATTGGCATAGAAGATCCTCAACAAGAGGTAGACAAAGACTCGAGGAAGAGGAAGAAAACTCCCCAATCCAAAGAGACTTGGATTGATTTGATCCTTGGGATTATGGTGCAGGGCACCCTGGCAAAAGCATGAGGAGAGAGTCATTTAGACTCATAAAGGCTAAATGACTCTCTCCTCATGCTTTTGCCAGGGTGCCCTGCACCACATTCATTCCAAGACAAATGATTAGTCATACAAGTTCATTTTGATAAATATGTTAAGAATCATTTAAGGAGCCTACATGAAATTGGTAAGTAGTTTGGAACTTCAGATATTAAACGCTGCAAAAAATCACAAAACTCAAAAAATGCGCAGAGGGTGAAATGTCGCAGACGGTGATCTACACAGACGATGATCTACGCAGACGGTGATCTATGGAAATGGTGAAAGACCTACATAAATGAAAAAATACTAACAGTCAAATTCTATTAAAAAGAACAAACTTATTCATACTTAAAAATAATACTTTTATCAAACCAGACAACATTTAACTCTTAAAAACTTTGTTACTGTCAGAAATTTGAGAGTTAAAAATGCTAAAAGTTGACAAAAAGTAGTTTAAACCACAATTTTTATGTCTTTTTTAAACATGTGGAGATGGTGAATTATAGGCGCAGATGACCGAGTTGCGCAAACGGCCGAGAAGCAAAGACGACAATCTACGGAAATGATGACTCTAGAGCGGAGACGGGTCTGTGTGAAATTTTTCCAAACTGCGTAAAATCTGCAAAAAATATTAGAAAATAAGGGACGTGGGTCCCACCGGGCATGTCAAAATGTACATGCTAGAAACCTACTTGTTGGGAGCATGCTCAGACATGCAAACGTTAGAAAAATAACAATCAATGAGTTACACTAACATGTCTAAAGCATACTATGTTAACAAGAAACTCCATCATGACCTCCGATGAGCTGAACAAGGGCACCCAAGACCTTGTTGATATTCTCTTAGAGAGGTGTGTGGGTGTGCTCTCCCAACATAATATACTAATCACACTATGATTTATTGGTGGATGAAACTAGAATGCAAAATAACGGATGGATGAAGAACTCAAGAACAAGTATGAAGAACTTGTCTCAAGCTATTCATCATATGCATACAATTGATGCAAACTATACTAAGAATGATATGAAAGATCTAATGAAGGGAAACTAAATTCATTCCATTAATCCTAGCATGTAATAGCTAGATTCAACTATGAACTAAAAGCATGAATATGAACAATGAACTAAGAATTCTAAAGCTATTTCCACATAGGTGCCACATGAGGGACACATAAGTCATGCAAGAGGCCCACTTTGCTCACACATGTGTGAGCAACTTTGGATGTGATGGGTCAAAGTGTACTTAAAGTACACATGTGAAGGATATTGTAAGAGGTGTAAGAGAGTGTAAGAGTTTTAGTCCAATGAAACACTTTTAGAAAGTGTAAGAAGGTGTCATCATGGGTGTAAGAAATCTTGTTGGCACTAAATAAAGATTATTTGGAAAGGGTAATTTTTTAGAAATTTTCTCACACATGTGTGAGCAAATAATTAGGACTAATTGGTGTAGGAATCTAGAAATTAGCCTAATTAACCTTAGTTAATTAGTGAATAGGTTTATTTGGTGAGAGTGATGTGAGGTAGGGTAGGACCTAGGTTCAAATTAGCTTAATCTAAATTTAAAATTTAGATTAATTTAGTTTAGTAGAATTAAGTCATGTGGAGGAATAAATAAATTCAAAATTTACTTAAAGGGAATTAATGAGGGGTAATGTATTAAATAAGATTTAATACATAAAAAAGGGTAGTATTTAACTTAAATTTAAATACTAAGGAAAGTGAATCATAGTTAATTAAATAAATTTAATTAAATAGATAGGAGAATATAACAGATATAATTAATTAAAATTAACTATAATGTTATGGAAATATTAATTAAATTAATATAAGGACAATTTTGGACTTCTACACTTACAATATCCAACATCTTGTGCCAATGATTGATTTATGCAACACGAAGCAAAACACAAGAGAACCCATTCTGACCTTTCTTCAGTGGTGGAGAAAGATGTTTTCTAGATATCCATGAATTGTGCCTGAATCTGAAAAGATGGATATTTTTGCTAGTTTTTTTTATTCCAGAACTAAACTACCCTCTTCAGATGCAATGTCCACCCTCTTTCAAGAAAATGGTGGAAAATGCGATGAAAATAGAACATGTGCTTGTTAAAAGGGGTGACATTACCCTCTATAAGGAAAACAAGTTTGGTTCCAACTCCAAAGACAAAACTAAATATTGGAACAAAAACAAGCATGTGGTAAATGACAGAGTAGTCAATTACTCTTCTCCCTAGTCAAAACCAGTAGTCTTCAATCTAACAAGTGGCTCCAAGGCCCTAAAAACTACTGAAAGTACCACTAAATCCTCATCTCTAAAGGGACCAACAGTTTGTTGAAAGACAAACCATGGATCAAATGTAAATGAGACTTTAACTCTTTAGGTGAGTCCTATGAATCTGCACTTAAAACTCTATTGGCAAACAAACTAATCACGTTGCCAGATAACTCCAAACCGTATGATCCAAAAATTAAACCTAAATGGTTGAGAGACAATGATTTCTATCAATTCCATATAAACAAAGGACACACAATAGAAAAATGCATGAGGCTCAAACATGAGATCCAAGATCTCATTGATAAATTAATAATTGTGGTTGATAATCACAACAAGAATGTTGATCATAAGGCATTCAAAGATCTTTTCCTAGAACATCAAAAAGGAGAAACTTCTAAGAAAGGTGCTCGAATTGATCACACTTATTCTAATGATTATTACAACATCATCAACATGCTTGAGCCATCTCATTCTGAATATTGCAATGTTGTCATCATCAAGTAGAAAGAGAAAGAGTCTCGATCAGCCAACACAGTGACCCAAGCGCAAGAAAAGGTCACCCTAGGGATTTCTGGATCTTCCAACCCTTCATCATCTTCTAATAAACCATCATTATTCAAATCCTAGGTACCCCTAAAGTCTCACAGTCCAAACAAACTAACTTTGTCCAATACTGCAGACTATAGCATCGTCAAGCAATTACAGAGAACCTCTACCCGAATTTCAATCTTCAAATTCCTCAAACTCTCTCCATCTCACTGAGAGGTACTGGGTAAAGCACTATCAACTACCAATATCCCTAACGACTTGGATCTAGATCGGTTTCAATCCATGGTGGGTCACTTGACCTCGCCACATTACCTATCATTCTCAGAAGAAGATGACAACTCTTTAATTCATCCACATAATCTCCCCTTGCATGTCAAAGTCATGATCCATAAACATCGCGTCAGACTAGTCTTGATAGATGGAGGCGTAGGGTTGAATATCTACACATACAGGTTAATCAAGAAACTAGGATTTTTAGAGAATGTCATTGATCCTAAAAAGAAAATCACTATCAAGGTGTATGATGAACAAGAAATATATTCTAAAGGTATTGTAACTTTGAAATCCGAGTGGGTCCTGTTGAGAGGGATGTTACCTTCCAAGTTCTGGATCTCCCACTAGCCTACAAAATTCTATTGGGAAGACCCTGGATCCATGAGATGCAGGAAGTGCTATCAATGTTCCATTAGTGCATCAAATTCCCATTCCATGGTGTGGAAGTCATTGTTCCTATAGATACTAGTTATGCTTGTAACACATTAAGACAAGCAGCAAATACCCTAGTCCTGCACAACAGTGTGGTCTCCAACTCTGACTCAACTACAAATTTACTGAAGCAAGTGGAAAAGAAACTCAAGATAAAGGACACATGTATGGGTGGATACATAGTGGTACCTATCTTGTCACTCACATCTCTTCCCGTATCACCTAGGTATTATGGGAAACCATCAGAAGAGATGAAACCAATAGCACCCCAAGAAATCTATGGTGATAACTTTGTTAAAGCCAACACACCATTAGAATATGAACAAGAAGAAAGAGCCACTCTGGATTGGTTATATAAGGAACCTAAAAATAATGAAGTTGAACAACATTTGATACCTCTGGAAAAATTTTGAGTGGGGTATAAGGTGGCTTGTAAAATGGGTTATTTAGGTAAAGGACCCATTGGACCTAATCAAAATGGACTTAAAGAACCGATCTCTGTTGAATACATATGACCTAGAGACAAAATTGATCTAGGGTTCTTATCAGAGAAAGAACAAAGAGAAAAAAATTGCCTAGATAAAGGAAAGAGACATCAGGTTCATGAAGAGCCGAACACAACCGTAGAAAGCATTGACATACCAAATGTCGAGTGGGATGATTTGGATGATTCCAATGAGGAGGATGTGTATCCTTTCCCCATTCCTCCCAATATTTTGGCTCTTCTCTTTGAAAAAGATACACCCCAGGTCAACGCTACTGAAGAGTGTGTTCTAGAGGAATCATCAATGACTTCTGATCAGTTAGCAACTACTACATCTAAACAAGACCAAGATATAGAAGAAAGTAGTCTAACCATAGCAGAGTTTTTAGGTAGAACTCATCCAAACTGGGGGAAAAGAGTAGATTTTACTCATGTCCTTGATATGAAACCAAATGATGAAATGGACTCCCATGAATATGAGTTTGACAGTCTTTTAGAAGGCACTTTAGACAAAGAGGTGGATAGAGTTCAAGGATATGTACCCACACTCGAAGTAGGTGAAGGCTTAGAGGTTAGGTCAGATGAATTAGGACCTCCTATTTCTAACATGGGCTTTGATGATGCCGTTAGGGATCTTTCTGATTTGAACACATCTATACAAGGTTTAGGTCTAGGAATCTACTTAACATTCATAGTCTAGGATGAATATACCGTGAAAGCCCTCAAACCCACTAAACCTTTGCCACTAATGCATCCTAAACTTATTGATTGGTCCTTATAGGGACAACCCGATGAAATGCCTAAATTTCCCAATGACTATGCTTTAGCCTGCTATCTTAACACCATTGAAATTGTCACTTCTTCCACTAGTGAACCTAGTGTGAACATGACTAAAGCGAACATCAAGTATCTCAGTTATAAAATAAAAATGAGAAAATAAAAGGGCCTGAAGGCAAAAACCACATTGTAGCCATTTTAGAACCAAAAATAGTAAAAAGAAAAGACACATCCAAAGGCAAAAACCTCTCTAAGGCACTTGAGGATGGCATGCTTGATGTCTTGCCTAGTCATTTATAGGAATGATCATTAGTGCTCATAGAGCCAACTCAGCTAGTGAATATTGGTATAGAGGAACATCCACACATCATTCATGTGGCTAAATATTTATCTATAGAAGAGCTCAAGGAATTCACAGACTTCTTTAAAGAGAAGAAGATAAAATTTGCATGGACATACTCAGATATGCCTGGTTTAGATCTAGCTCTTATCATGCACCATCTCTCAATATCTCCTGGAGTAAAACCAGTAAAACAAAAACTCAGAAAAATGCACCCTCATGTTGCATTACTTATCAAGGCTGAACTGGAAAAACTACTCAAAGTTGGATTCATCTGAGCTATTGATTATGCAGAATGGATTTCCAACATCGAACCAGTATCAAAGCCAGACAAATCTATTAGAGTCTTCATAGATTTTAGGGATCTCAACAAAGCATGTCCAAAGGATGACTTTCCTTTTCCTAACATTGACATGATTGTAGACATGACTATTGGGTATGAAATTTATTCTCTCATGGACGGTTTTTTGGGGTACAACCAAATCTAGATTACTCCAGAGGATCAAGAAAAGACTTCCTTCAATGTTCCTGGTGAACATTCTATTGGAATCTCATGCCTTTGGGTTTGAAAAACATAGGATCTACCTATCAGAGGGCAGTAAAAAATATCCTCCATGATATGATGCACAAAACCATGGAATACTATGTGGATGATACCCTTGCTAAATCAAAGAAACAATCTCTGCACCTAAAAGATTTAGGCCCAATCATGGAAATAATGGAAAAGTTTAAATTACGGTTGAATCCTAAGAAATGTGCATTGATTTTTACATCTAGCAAGCTGTTGGGTTACATTATCTCAGCTAAAGGCATAAAATTTGATCCTAAAAAGGTATGAATGCTACTGGAAATACCACCTCCTAACAACATAAGTTAGATGAGAACACTCCAAGGGAGAATCTAGTCTATCAGAAGGTTCATCTCACACTTGGCTGATAGAGCACAACCATTTACCAATACTTTGTGCAAGGGTATTACTTAGCAATGGAGTGAAGAATGTGACAATAGTTTTACTCAAATAAAAATGTACCTAGTGAACCCGCTAGTACTCATGCCACCTGAACAAGGAAAACCATTGATTTTGTACATTTTAGCTACCTCAACATCATTGGGGGCACTTCTAGCACAAGAACATGAAAACAAGAAAGAATGTGCTATTTACTATATTAGTAGAACCTTGGTATCCTATGAGATGAACTACTCTATGATCGAGAAAGCATGCCTGGTAGTAGTCTTTGCATCTCATAAATTGTGCCACTACATGTTGGCTCACTCAAAACTGGTGGCTAAAATTGACCCTTTGAAGTATCTCCTAAGTAAAGCTATCCTCTTTGGCCAATTGGCTAAATGGGTTATGCTTCTTAGTGAATTTGACATTGAATATATTGATCTTAAGGATATCAAAGGGAAATAAATTGTAGATCCACTGGATGATGCTCCACTATAGGAAAATGAACCAATCAATGCTGAGTTCGCAGATGGATCTATTCTGCACATCACTAACAAATCCTAGAAAATGTTCTTCGATGGATCCTTTACGCAACAAGGTTCAGGTGCAAGGATTTTGTTTCTAAATCCTCAAAAATATTCCATTCCAAAGGCATACAAGCTCATGTTTCCTTTTACAAATAACATTGCAGAATATGAAGCACTGGTAAATGGAATCAAACTGGCTCTTGAATGGAATATTTATGAGTTACATGTCCATGGTGATTCTCAACTTGTAATCAACCAAATCAATGATGTATACTAGACTAAGGATGAAAAAATCATGCCTTACAAATGAATGGTTGATGACTTTAAGAAATATTTCACTTTCATCACATTTCAACAAATCCCAAGGATACAGAACATAGTAGGTGATGCCATGGCTACACTAGCTTCCTCACAGCAACAAGAGGATGATTTATGCTATGAGTTCCTAGTGGAAGAAATCCATTTCCCTTCCTACAACTCCCGTGAATCCCAAATCGTATGTTCAGTCATTGAACATGAATCCACCTGTTACCACTATGTTTGCTCTTATCTGTGCCATCAGGTCATTCCTGATGGACTAACCAGAAATGAAAAATGACACCTCATCCGCAATGCCTCACGTTATGTTCTTGTGTCCAACAATTTTTATAGGTGAGGATTAGATGGTACTTTTCTTAGGTGTCTAGAAAAAGAAGAGTCCAAACATGCATTTTCTGAAGTCTGCGAAGGAATTTGTGGTTCTCATTCTAAAGGTCTAACTATGGCCCGAAAATTTCTTAGAGAAGGATATTATTGGCCAAATATGGAGAAAGAAGCTATTAGTTTCTCCAAAGCTTGTAAGAAATGCCAGCTACATGGCAATATTATCCATGCTCCAACAAGGGAGCTCATTCCTTTTGTCACACATTGGCCCTTTCAACAATGGGAATTTGATCTCATCAGACAGATTCACCCCTCATCTTTTAAGGGACACAAGTTCATTATTACATCTACTGAGTATTTCACCAAGTGGGTTGAAGCAGTCCCACTCATTAAAGAAACTGGACAGAAAGTCTCACTATTCATTCTAAACTACATCATTTGTCGCTATGGCATACCTTCCTCCATAATCACTGACAATGGAGGACAATTTAAGAACAACACTATGGATGAGTTGTGTGAAAAAATCAAAATTACACAACACTGTTCTTCCATCTATTACCCACAAGGTAATGGACAGGCTGAGGCCTCAAATAAAAATTTGTTGAAAATATTGCATCGTACAGTTAACAAGTCTGGAAGGGATTGGCACCTACAAATCAATCCTACATTATGGGCTTACAGAACGAGCATCATAACACCTATAGGGGTGACCCCATTTGCACTGGTATATGGGGAAAAAGCAGTCTTACCCCTAGAGGTAGAAATCCCATCTCTTAGGGTTTCTTTATGTAGACTTGTACCAGATGAAGAGTACAGAGTTTTGAGACTCCAAGAACTAGAGTTACTAGATGAACATTGAAAAGTGGCCTTTGATCACCTTAGAGCTTATCAAAAAAGAATGTCAAGAGGATACAACAAGAAAGTTAGACCTAGAGAACTTCAGGTGGGCAACCTTATGTTGAGAGAAAATCCCTGCAATCAGTCACATAGAGAATAGTAGGGGAAGTTTGAACCCAACTGGCTGGGTCATTATATCATTACTACAATATTTAGCTCTAGAGCCTATCAACTCTCTATACTTGAAGGACAACCACTTTGAGAGCCCATCAACACTCTCCATCTAAATAAGTTCTACACCTAAGGCATTCTTAGTGATAAGCACCATGTGCATACTTATGATCCTGAAAAAAATCTAAAAATTCTAAAAAGTCCTGAAAAAATGATCATCTTGGTGAAAACCTAGCAATAGGTGCCTTGATGCATCAGTTGAAAATTTTTTTAAAAAAAGAGAAAAATAAAAATAATCAAAATAATGGAAAAATGCAAAAAAATTGAAAAAGAAGAAAAAGTGCCTTGGTAAAAACCTGGTAAATAGGCACCTCTTGTACTTAGTGCTCCATCTATCAATGCTCAGTCTTGGCAACCATTTGCTTCAGTGTGTACATAGGTTTTAGTCACTTTTGTGACACTCAGGTTCTTCTAAGAACCCTCCTGGCTTGAAACTGATCCAGATTCATAACCTGGGGGCAATCAATCAGATTTGTCCTCATAGTATGATTGAAGTTAGTCATTTCCATTTGCTACTAGGGGCATGGGTCCCCAAATTTGATCACATATTTGGTTTACACCAGAGTCAGTAATCTTGTTATTTTTGAAGGACAACTCGCTACTAACACAAGAAGGTATTTCTCAACACCACAATAAACAATGTTTCTTAACACTATCTTTGGATACATCTGTGTTTCACAACACACATTGGATATTGCAAACATAAACAACAGATTGATAGAAATCAAACACATCACACTCACAAGCATGACAATGTTTCTCAAAACCTCATACATATACACATCTAAACACTTTGAAACTAGCTGACTCATGCTAAAATTCTCTTTGTATGCTACCTATTCTCATTGTTTTTTTGTTAATCTTTTCTTTATCTACTACTTTTTGGTGTGGTCCTGATGATCCATCAACGTCAAATAAACTGGGTGAATGTGATAAGATCTCCCGCATTAAGGTGGAAAAGCCTCACATCCCTCGATCTTGTTTATTTGTATGCCAAGGTGTGGTCAGACCTATCTCCTTGAGTACTGTTTCTCTATTTTTTTATGCAAGATTGCACTCATGGTTACCTTGGCTTTGAATTCCTTGATACTACTGTACTCTTGCAACATCAACTGGAAACAACATTCAGGTCATCTCACCTTTTGTGCCTCACTGCTTATGTTAGTTTCCCATATCTTATCCAATGAAAGTCATATTCATATTCTTATGGTTGCAGTGGCACCAGTAAGGATTATATTGAATTTGATGTTCCAAAAATGCTTGATGATGAAAATTTTCACTGCTAAAGCTTCAGTGACTACACCTTAGGTTGTATCTGCATAGTATTGAAATCTGTATAATATCAATATCTATCTCCAATGTGAAGGATCTAAGGTTCTTATCGATCACTCTTCTCATTGTCAATTTGTTAGTTAGGCATAAACATGACACCCCTTGGTAAATCAACTATCCTGATTCTATTTTTAGGATCGAAATAAAAATCTACAGCTGACTACTTGCACAACCAATGGAAATCTCTCATGCTTTTCTTCTAATCAATCAATGTATCTTACTTTTGGTCAATCTCAGTAAAACATGACCTTTCATCAAGTACATCTTTTGTCCTAACCATGTCGTACCTATTTCTAATCGGATCAGCTTCTTCTTGCATCATGTTATCAATCAAATTTCTTCTCATCACTGGGGCACCTAACCATATTTTGATTTCACTCCTGAGGGGGCAAGATCAGGACATCAAAATTCCACTGATCACATCCTCAATAAGACCCCCATCGCTTGGGGCATCTCAGCTTCATCACATCAATTCAAGTTGAGATCATCTTAAATCAAAGGCAACCTAATCAATGGTCTTATAGAGTGGTGAATACACTCAAAACTAGACAAGATCAGTCTTATATGGGTTATTCATTATTGAAACCAGATACATTGATCAAATTGGCTTCATCGCTTCAAATTAGGTCAATTTTCTTGCTAATCAAATGTCTTAACGATAATCAATTTCATTACTTCAAATCAAACTGGTTATTTGTTCAAACCAATTAAAAGGTTTAAGAGTTCCTCACAAATGTTCAGTTTCATCACTTCAAATCAAACTGAGCATTTTGTTTATATCTTTTGATCGATCTTTGTCCAATCAAGCTCGAAGTCGGTCTTCTTCATCAAAAGAATGGTTTCATCACTTCAAATCAAACTGTTCTGGGTCTTCTTGCTAACATGTCTTTGAATGAATGCACTGCTCACACATCAATTCAAAGAGGGGAAAATGTAATGACCTAAAAATGGTCATCAAAACCCTAGACCCCTAATCTCAATTATTTATCAAGAAACCCTAATCTTGATAATTCTAAGTCCTAAACCAAATAGGCAATTCATCAAATGCAAGCTAATCTGACCTGAACCCTAGGTCCTAATCAATCATCACACTTGATTAATAAATTAATTCCTAAAATAAAATGCATTGGAAAATAAACCGTATGTTAATTATTAAATTGATATTCTAATATATTAATTAAATAAAATTACTAAATTGTCAATAAAATTCAAAAAGGAATTAAATTAATTAATAAAAATAAAATATGCATTTAAAATCAATTAAATCTTTAAAAATGCATATGATGTCATCAACTATTTTTTTGAATTAAAATATGCATTTAAATCAATTAAATGTTTAAAAATGTATATGATGTCATTAGCTGATTTTTGGAAATAAATATGTTTTAATTGTATATTTTCTCAATTGGAAATAAATCTATTTTATTCAGTTGATTTATTATTATCTTTTCTCATTTTGGAAACAAATCTATTTTATTCAGTTAAATTAATCTTATCTATTTATCATTTTGAAAATAAAGCTGTTAACTGAAACCTGATTTTGGAAGTTTCCAAAAAGACTGAATCTTTTGACCAATCAAATTGCTTGCACATGGATTGTGCTTCCTCAAATTGAATCTGAGCCACTCATTTCCTCTAATCTCAAGCGTCAATTGTGGGAGAGATTTTCTATAAAAGAGAGCTTCATTTCCTTCACAAAGGAGCTAGTTTTAGCTATCGTTATTATAATATTTTTGGCATTCAAGCATTCAAGGATCTTGCATTCTTAGTTTCAATTACTTAGATTTGTTAATTGTTTTTAGTTGCATGCAAACTTCATAATGTAGAGCATTTTTAATTTGGGCTTTGAAAAGAACAAAAAAATTTGCATATCATATAGAATAATCATTTCATTTAGCTTTCAAAATCCTTCATTTAGAACAGGTGTAATCACTGTTTCTTGTAATGACCTGAGAGAAAGATTCAAACTCCTGCCTACTAGAAGGCAATGAGCCGATGTCGGTTAGCCTTGGGCATTTCAGTATTATTCTTTTGTCATTTTCTAATATGCTAACCTCGTAATGTTTCATTGAAGTGTGTGTTTGTAGTTGTAGGAATAGGTACACAATTTCACATGCATAGGTATAAATAGGGTTTCACCAGCCATAGTTACATTTACCGTGAACAAATTACCCAGAGCAATTCAAGGTGAATAAGGTGATTTAAAAGTGATTTAAGTGTGATTTGTTCTCAGAGCTTAAACATTTCTTAGTAGCAACTGAAAGTGGTGTTTGTGGTGATTCAAAGATGATCAGTTACAAAATGCCCCCCATGCTCATTTTCCTGCATTCCTCATTTTTTAAGGTAGGCCCTTCTGGTTCTCCCTTGTTGTTTTTTGGTTTCTATTTTTGGTTTTTCTTTCCTTGTTTTTTGTTTTTCATCTCTGTTTCCCATTCTGTCTTTTGTTGCCACCTGTTGGTGGGATGGCTCTACAGGAAGGTTGTTTGCCTTCCTCACACTGAGTTCCTTCCTATAAATAGTGTACATTCTTGTAGGTTCTATAGATTCTTGTAACTTCTCTATAAATTGTAGATAGTACTTCAGGTAAGGTCGTTCCTATAAATTACATCGTTCTTTGGCTTCCCCTATAAGTTTGGTCTATAAATTGGTCTTTATATTGTTATGAAAACCCTCCCTATGGAAATATCACCATGCCCTTTTGTTTTTATTCAAGTTTTTAAGCTCGCCCTTCTAGTTGTTGCAAACTCAAACTCAACACCTTGCCTGGATGAGTTTCTAGGTTTTCTCTCTCCTTCTTCATTTCTGTCTTAATGGTAGGTTTAACTCTCCCACATGTGAGCATTCAAAACTAGCCCAAGTGGCATTCATTTTCTCTCATGTTAGGATAGATGTCATCATCATTTCCATTACTCCCTTTACTACATGACTAAGTGACGCCCCACGTCAGCCTAGTATGGCTAATTTCTGGTCATATCAATAACGGTTAGTTTTCCAGAATCTAGGTCCCAAGTTCCCCTTTGGTTTTCATTTCATTCATCACATAAGCCAAAATCCCTAGAACCCCTGAGCATAGATCAAATTCCCAAGTAATTTATTTCATTTTACACACACACACACACACACACACACACATATATATATTTTAGGGTTTGATGCAAACTAACACCATTTTCAGGATAGATGTGAGGCAGTGATGAAGTCTCCAGGATCCAAAATTCTATTATATTATCTATACTAATGGTTTTCCGGTCTTGCAGACTGCCAAAATTTACTTATCAATCATGTTTGAAGCATCAACATCTTCTCCACCTAGGAGCCTGGAACTCCCTACTACTACTTCAACAAGGGTAGTCATATGAACAAAGGCCGAGAAGGCCTTAGAGAAACTTCCATTAACAATGAAATATTTGAAGGTAGAATCTATTCTGGGATCAAAGGTTGATTCCAAGCTACAGTTGATCATAGACACAAGTGTCGGAGCATGGGCTGAAATGCAGGCCTTGGTGAAAATAATGTTCATAAAGTGCAAGGCCAGAGATTTGATGACACTTAATGTGGCCACCTCTAGAATCCTCAAGGCTACCTACTTCCCATGCTGAGTGTAGGCTGTGGAGCTCTTTCTCACACTAGGAAAACACTACAACATAGCTGTCTGGGCTATCATGCTTGCCACCCCTATTCCATGGGGATAACCAATGCCCATGGTGTCTCTAGATGCAGAAAAATTTTCTTCAGGGCTAGGGATCCCCCAGTTTTCCAATACTATAGTTATCACCTGGACCCTGGCATTAAATGAATTTGAGAAGCTCCCGAGCATGGCCCGACAAGACCTCAACTCCAACTAGCTTAAGACCCCAAGGAAAGATTACAAAAAGATGAAGTTGGAGATCCCCCAAATAGATTTCAAAGAGAGTATAAAAATGGGGATCATCGCACTATGCAGGGTCTTTAGAGAGCCCCATGCTCAGGAATTCTTGACATGGATGTAGAACTTCTTGTTCGGCATCACCTCTGGCAGACAAACTTTCGATTAGGCCACTATCATTGCCAATCATGTAGATGCCCAGCTCGTCAGGGTCACCCAGTCCTCAAAATTTTACATGACTTCATATGTCTTGTGGACACTGGTGCAACACCACCCCATAACCCAAGGATTAATCACTATTGGTGTGCTCAGGACTGGAAAGGATCAAAATACTTTGTGGGACTATTTCCCACAAATACAATGGGAGTCTAGTTTCCCAAATTTATACAGGGTAAAGGATTCCTTTGTTTACTACAATATTCTTACACCCACTCGGGATGCCAGATACATACTTTCAAAAGAAGCAATGACATTGGTCATAACTTATGAACATTATTATATTCAGTTAAAACAACACTCCTACATTCGGGTGACCGGCTTCTCTAGGAAACCCTACCTATTGCCCAAACATTTTGGGGATAGAATAATTATTTTGGAATACTACAGACACATTTTGGAGCTACATACCTTCTTTGCATTGAAGAAGGTCACCAATATTTTGTTCCCAATAACCTACAGGAACTATGCTTGTCACCTTGTAGCAGAAAAATAGGCTAACAATGAACTGAAGTGTCTCAGGCTGGCAGAGTTTTACTTGGACTGGAAAATTTTTGATCATCTAGATAAGATAGCGTCGACACTGCCCTAGGTATCGGATGCCCACAAGCCTTACATTGAAGATTTTTGGGGAGATTGTCAGGATTATTTTGAATTCTGGAATTCACATTTGTCTAAATGATGTAAGGCATGATGAAGCGCCTCAAGCTTCAAAACTTTCCCAAGGACTTTTTAGATACCAAGTCCATAGAGGACCCGTAGCACAAGGCACATGGATTAGACAAAATGACTCTCCCTCTGATGGACTAGGACACCCCAGAAGGTCCATCAATTAAGGACATCACCCAAGATGTAATTGAACACATCCATGTGTATTTTTAGAGGGTATGTCTTAAGATTACTCAAAGAGTTGGCCCATTTTTGTAGGAATCCACTTCTGGGTCTAGAACCTCTATGCAGGGAAAGGATAGAGGAAAAAGAAAAGTTGGAACCCTGCCCCAGATTTTATCTATAGTTACGATTCCCACTATGGAACAAGTGCACCTTCATATGGCATTGTCCCAGCAAATGAAGGAGGCATTGAGCACCCAGCTTGGCATCCCGGTTATTCTGGTAGAACCTGCCCTCCCTTCTAGTTCCCCTTCCCTTGTATAACTTATGATCTGAGCAGCAGGGATAGGTGCAGAGGATGAACATGCAGCCATATTGGATGTCGAACCTCCATTAATAGGAAGGAGAAAGAAAAAAAGGACAAATATTCCTTAGCCAAAGACAGAAACAAACCTTGGGATGCCCCACTCCCCTGAGGTGCAAATTATCCTAGACTCCCCAAAACCAGAGAATCCCCTAGAGACCTCCCCTCCGCATGATAATTTTGATGATCTATTTTGGATGGATGAGCTTGTAAATCTACAAGAAGATGTAGGGAAAGTGGTAGAGGAGATCGTTGCCCAATAACAAGAAAGATTCCCCACTGATAGGGAGATCCTAGAAAAAGAGGTTGCCATAGAACAAGAAGTCCAGGCAGAAAAAGAAAAGGAACCAGAATAGATGGACATCCCAAATGTCCAAGAAATTCTAGTCTCAGAGACTAAAATAGGAGAAGAGAGGCAAGTACAAAATGAGGATTTGGCTTTGGCTAGGGGAATTGGACCTACAGGAGAAACCATAACATTAGCTGCTATGCTCCATATGCCTCTGCCCACCCAGGGTAGGGTAACAATTGGTGAGGTAGTCTTTGCGGCCCAAAATTCAAATATCAGTGAGAAACCT
The DNA here is from genome assembly GCA_018584345.1 of Thuja plicata. NCBI lineage: Eukaryota > Viridiplantae > Streptophyta > Pinopsida > Cupressales > Cupressaceae > Thuja > Thuja plicata. The sequence goes on from MU226437.1 coordinate 125,558, forward strand.
TCACCACCTCGAAAGGATAAGCCAACAGAGGAGGATATCCTGACAAATGATGCCAGAGAAGTAGAGTAGTAGTAGTAGGATGAGGGGGAGAACCCTAGAGATATGAATATTGATTCAACCGATGCTGCTAAGGACAGGAGCATCGAGACAGAAGATATTGATGACACAAAGGTGGATAGTGCAAAGAATCTTGGAAACCAAGAAAAAGAGTTCCATGAGACTATAAACGTTGTGGGTGAACAATAGAACCCAGAAGAAGATCCAAATGATCAAGCACTAGTAGTATGGTCATCTTCACCACCACAATGGTTGGTAGAAACAAAGAACAGAAAGGTCTTGGCAGCGGCAAAAGCCCATCTCTCCCTGGCTGAGATGATGGCACAAAATCAAAGCCTCCCCAAGGAAAAAAAGGCCCGGACACTCTACTCTATTTGGACTAGTCTAGGCAAAGATACAATCATGTTCATTGTGACACCTCCCCCAAACAAATAGGAAGTAGTGGTAAGTGCTACAGAATACACTATCATAGAGGTCCCTCTAGGGAAGAGGGATAAGAAGGGTGAATTGGACCTACTCAAAGAAGATAGCTAGGCAATTGAGGCCTGATATGACAAATAGGCACAAAAGATGAATGAGGAAAGGGAAAATAATGAAAATCTCCTCTGGCTTCTTGTAGAACTTTCATAGCCAGTGGTCGAGATCTGTCTAGAAGCCTCCACCTCCAGAACATCACTCCCAAAGGGTGACTTGGATGCTCTAAGGGCCATAAAGAAGAAGGCACAAGTTGTAGATGGGTGGATCATAGAGAAGATCAAGGTCGTAAGGCAATCCTTAGAGGCAACACTCCCAGACCTTTATCTGGTTAGTAACCTTGTGGGCCAGGTAAGCGGCACCGTCATCCTATGGGAAAAGGATATATAGAGAAGTATGAAAAGTGGAGGGAACGATTGGAAGGAGTAATAAACCTCAGGGAGAAAGCCATCATAGAGGCTATAATTTTTGGAGAAGAGCCCTTTGGATTCCTCTGGGCCCAACACTCCAGACTTGGCCTCAAAATTGAGGTAAGCAAGCAACTGGTTATGACCCTAAAAGATAAGATCATGGCGGTCCGGTATCCTTTGGACTTGTGTAAAGAATTCATTGTAAGGGTTTCACAATTTGATCCCTTCACCACTGGGACTTGTGCCCTAGAGGAGTATGTCCTCAGTAAATTTGATGAGGTGATGGAGTCCTGGTATCAATCTACCGGAGACTTCGACAAAGGGAAAATGTCAAGAATATCCAAGATGATGCTCCGAGCTCATGAATCAGTAAATATAGCAAAAGAATTCTAGGATGGGGCTGAAGATATTGAAGAAAGATTTAGAATCATTAGTGACCAGTGGGATAATTTCAAGGACATAGATGAGGATGGAATTGGCCCAATTTTTGAGGCCTTCAAGAAAAACAAGGAATAGTAAAGTTCTCCAGACTCTGGAGATTTTCACCAATAGGTATGCAATTTTTTAAATTATTTATTATTTGAGAGAAAGATCCTAGACTCTGGAATTCTGGATCCAAAATTTTTTTATTCTTTCAATGACCCATATCCAGGTTCCACGGAGCTGACCGACTATTATCAAGTAGTTAATAAGGGGGTCAGCAGGTAGGTGATCCGAATAAGGCATATCAGATGGGGGCATGGCTCTAATACATGATTTTCCTAAGGTGCTTCTCCAGCATTAACTACCTGGTGCATCGAAGATAGTGAGACACATTTTTCATTGATGAGGCATGTAGCCTCAAACTTTGGGAAGATCAGATTTCTTCTATTTTCACTCTTGCACTCTTTTCTAGGCTGATCCTTCCAACTTCCTCTCTTGTCTTATTCCTATGTCTTGTCATACCTCTTCTCTTTTCAAGGTGATTGTAAGTGGTGCTGGTAGTACTGGCCACTAGATATTGTATTTTAATTTTGAGTGTACAGATAGATTAGGTCAGTTTTAGGGAAAACTATGTGTATAAATAAGAAGGCTGACCTCATTTCAAGGGTCAGAAAAAATTGATGATTTTGTAGTCCAATACTATTAGCATTTCATTTCAAGTAGTTGCAAGAGTTCAATGCTCAATAGTTATTAGTAGTTAGATGCTCCCTTGGAGCCATTGATGTACACACTAGTGATGCTGGAACACTCTGTTAATGAAGAAGGACAAATAGTTTTTGACAATGATGTTGTTGATGTTTTGATCTTCGAGTTAGAAATATATTTTGTGTTGTATGTTTTTAATGTCCTTTGCTCTGATGTTTTGTTAGATTAATGATCTCATTTGCCCTTGTATTGAATATGTATGAACTGATGGTTCTGTATGCATTTGGTATTTAGTGTAGTTCATGAGAGCATTGTTGATGTTGGAAATATGTTGCATAACTATAAGTAGAAGTAATAAACTCTAACCCTGATCTATCTTTTGTTGTTTATTTGGTAAAATTAATGTGCTTGCAGGAAACCCCGACCCATCACCAAAATCCCCAAAGAAGACAAGTCAAAAACTAGCTATCCCCCTGAACAAAAACAATCACTTTTCCAACTAAGCTTCCCCACACCGTCGAGACCCACCACTCAGGTGCTTGAAGGCCCAGAGAATTTATTTCCCAGACAACCTCTATAGGAAAATTTGGCCTGTACCCCAATACCCGGTGACAACTTATCATATGTTGATCGGACTGGTCACAAAGTCCCATCAACAAAAGGTAAATGACAAACTCTTTACCATTGATTTAGCATATTGTAGAGATCCTAGGATTCTAAGGGTTTCAGTTTATTATCTTTTTAAATATTTTTATAATTAATAAGTATAGCCTAATTCCTATTTCAAACCCATGGACATTAGGCTTAGGGAAGTTGATAGTCCCTGATATCTTTGTAGATACAGACTTGTTAGTTGAGCTAGCAAAAAAGTATGATCCCTTATCCAAACCATTAAGAAAAGTGATGGAACAACTCTGGTCATTCTGGATAGGGCCTCTTTCATGAAATCCTTTGATATATACCATCCTTTTACTACAAAAATTGATTTGACAAGGTTATAAAGTAGATATACAAGAGAAACTACCATTGTTTCCAAGTTAATCCAAGCCCATACACCTAAGTCAAACATGAATTATATTTCTGCCATACTAGGTGTTGCACCTTATTTTTACAAATATTTAAGCTTCTACATGAAGTACATTTCTTATGTACTATGTAAAGTTTTGGGAGTAGATGGGGGCCCTAATATATTGACTGTAGATATTCTGATGATCATCTTGGATCTAAAAAATTCACATGTGAACATTGATTATGACTACATTCAGTATGTCATAGATAAGATGCATCAAGGGTTTGCTGATATAGGTACAATGCCCAACCCTAGGTTTATGCATTATTCTATTTTAATGCATTTAATCTTATAATTCAATGTTAACAACTTAGACACATAATTTAAGGCCTAAAGTATTTTTCTATGATAAACCAAACCCTGTACAAATGTGGCTTACTGTTTGGAACTACACCTCCAATGAGAATGAGTATTTTTATTTTCATAATTGGATTGCACATCCTATTTTGGAGATGATCGGTGAAAATATGATAAGATTTCCCACCAAGGTACTACAACTGCTTAGACCATGTCAATTTGTGGATAAATGCTAGGAGATCATAATTAGGAAGATTTCTACTTTGAGAAGGAATTTACTTTAATGAGGGTTTATGGATGTTTCTAGCCACCTTATATACTCCCAAAATATGTGCCTCCCAGGATAGCTATAGTACAATTCATCTAGAGATTAATGTGGGCTGATAAGGAGCACCTGAATCCCCATAGGAAGGGTACATTTACACCCAGACAATTTAAGATTTTGACTTTCATAATTGGTAAAAGAGCTACAGATTCAGTAAACAAAAGGTTGAATCAATACAGAATGAGTTTAGCCATTTATAGGTATATAGATCCAGAGGGTTTTATTAAGAGTGCCAAGAAACTTCTAACTCCAAGCATAACAGCTATCAAGGAACATGAAGAGTGTGTATAAGAAGATTTAATTATAAACATCCTGGAGGATGATGAAGTGGCAAGAAGGGTTGATCAATATGAGGATCTGATAATCCTTGAGAAACAAATAAAGAAGAAGAGAATTCCCTTTGGGGGTTTCTTTCAAGATATGCCTTACACACACAGACTCATAAAAATGATGGAGTCTTATAATAATTTGTATAATAAAATTGAGGATTTGATTAAAGATAAATAAAGAGGTCTAGAGAAGCACTCTTCTTCAGAGTATGATGAAGATAGTGAGGAAGACTATTTAGCTCATATCCTTCCTCCTAAGGATCAACCATTTTTCATAGGGAAAAGCATAGAGGTAAACCTTATAGAGGAGCCTGACATTGAGGTGACTGAAAAACCTCCTAAAAAGAAATAGAAAGTGGAGTTAGGAGACCCTTCCCAAGCTAAGGCACATGAGAAGAAAAAGGATAAGATAAGTGCCCTAATTACTGGAAACAGAGCCTATGACCACCAGCTGAAGAAAACTATTAGAGAAGGGAAGAAAGTAAGAGGGGATGTACAAGAGGAAATTGAAATACCCCTCCTACTAGGCTAGGATGAAAGGGATCCACAACAAGAAAATTTCTTGAGTGATGAAAATTTCATAAAAAATATAGAGTTCAAAGATTTCCTAATTTGGGTAAAACAACAACAAATCAGATCCCAATTAAAATTAATAGAAGGTGATGCAGTGCCAAGTGATGCTTTGCAGGACTTGCAAGCATATGACCTTGAGACCAAAACAATGACACTAAAGAAGAGAAAATTTCAAAAAGATATCATAATCTTTTTGATGAATCAAGTGCTATTGTGAAGGATAGAGAATTATGCTTGATCAAGATCAAGGAACTAGAAGGAAAGGTGGAGGAATTAAATAGAAAGATACAAGAAGTTCCTAAGGCTATCTTGAATCCTCCTAAATAGGTTGTAGATTCTCAAAATGAGACTAGAGAGGATTTCTCCATAGAAATAGAGAAAGAAAATAAGGATTAGAACAAAGTTGCTTTGGAGGCCTTATGGAAGATCCTGCAACATAGGATTGACATCCTAAAGGAAAATTTTGATTTGGTGCATAATGCTTTTAGCAAGTTACCTGACATACAAATAGAGGTCAAAAATAATATTTCAACTTTGAATCCTTATTTTGGAACTTGGTTAGGTAGGGAAATACTTTTTGAAAGATTAACAACTTTACAACTACATAGGGAAGATCTCCCTGAGATTGTCTGTCAAGTAGGAGAAGAGATTCAAAAAATTGGAGCCACTTTATCTTTCTTAAAAGGCAAGGCAAATCAAATACAATCCAAAATTAGTATGTTTGGGCCAGACTATAATAGATTTATTCCTCCAATAAAGGGAGATGATAATGAGATCAAAGCAATATCAGATTAGAAAGGTGAATTTGATACCTTACTACCTATTAAAGATGCATTTATAACAAGTAGTATTGCATTAGATATGGATAGGTTTAACAAAACCTTAGATGAGGATTTTAAAGTAGAAACAAACTTCAATAGGTTTGTAACAGATATCAAGCTCATCATAGATGCTAAATGGGATAGGAAAAAGGAAGAATTACAAAACATCCAGAGCTTTAATTAGCCTTTAGAGGAAGAGGTTATAGAATGGGAAAAAAATACAAAGCCCAAGAATAAAAAGTTTATAGCCATTGACCTTGATATATTGGATGTAGAATGAAGAGGCACTTGGCACCTTATCTATGAGCACAGGGAGGATAACAATAAAAAATACTAGTGTAAGTTAGCCTGCATTGGTGGTCACTAGGTCTCGCAATAACTACAAGAGGTTATCCAGAACATATATAGACAAAGGTGCTAGCTATCAAAGATTTGGACATCAAATTTGATCTTTTCCTTATTTTTTCTTTCCACCGCTTGAAGGTCTAAAATGTAATTTTGTCTTTTAGTACCTTTAGGGTCAGGTCTAGCCATTCGAAGCTTGTTGGATCCTTAGTCTTTAAGGATTCCAAGATGGCTAGTACTCTATACATAGAATGTTATAACATAATGGTAAGGATGGTGAAATATACAGCTGTGAGGTAGACTTCTCATTTTGTCTAAGTTTTTTAAGCTTTTAGTCTTTGAATGTATTGAAGAGCAGCATATTAATAAAATATAGTATAGTTTCCTGTTCTATATCTTTGTTGTCTTGTTATATTTATGTTTATTCTCTTGTATGTTTAATTTGTAAGGCATCATAAACACGCTAGTTATAAGGTAACTATGCAATTACTTATAAGTTTCTTTCAAGGAAGGAGTAATTCTTGTGAGTGATTACAGAGGGTTAAATATGAGTGTGAGGATTTGATACATGGGTATAGGAATGAAAAGGTAGTTTGTAAGGAACTCTATCTGAACTACATGTTGTATTTCCATTAATTATTTTGCTAAGGATTTAAATTTCATTTGAATCTTTTCCCAAGAATAAGGCACTAGTCTAGGGTTTGATAAGTAGTTATTCATCATCAAAATAAAAAAAAATAATCATTTACTTTACTGTTATATAGAATATTCATGCGTAAGTAGTTATATTTGAGAATACAATTCAACATGTTGATTCCTTAGAGATAGAATCATCTAGGTTATCCTTCATGAGTCAAAGACTAGGTCTGAATCCTACCTTAGGTGGAGCTTGAGTATTTTTTACTATGCTCTGAGTTGTTCTTGAGGATGGGTGACTAGTGGCCACTTGCTTCCTTCCTCTAGACTTCTTGCTTGGTACAAAAGGTGGAGCGGCTTCTTCTTCTTCTTCTTCTTCTTCTTCTTCTTCTTCTTCTTCTTATGCTCCTTCTCCTTCTCCTCCTCCTCCTCCTCCTCCTCCTTCTCCTCCTCCTTCTCCTTCTTCTTCTTCTTCTTCTTCTTCTTATGCTTCTTCTCCTGCTCCTTCTCCTTCTCCTGCTCCTGNCCTCCTCCTCCTTCTTCTCCTCCTCCTCCTCCTCCTCCTCCTCCTCCTCCTCCTCCTCCTCCTTCTTCTTCTTCTTCTTCTTCTTCAGTACTGGAAGAAGGTGTATGTAGAACTATATCTAGTTCATGCTCTTTCTCTTGCTTTGGTGATTGTGTGAGAGGTGCTCCTCCTCCTCCTCCTCCTCCTCCTCTTCCTGCTTCTTCTTCTTCCTGCTTCTTCTTCTTCTTCTTCTTCTTCTTTGTAGCAGTATTGGAAGAAGGTGTATGTAGAACTATAGCTAGTTCATGCTCTTTCTCTTGCTTCGATGATTGTGTGAGAGGTGTTGTGACTTTTGTGTGCTACTTGGTATTGACCCATTGGTCGGTAGTGGATGTCTCCACATCAACCTTGTCTGTATCTGCAGCCTTTTCACCCTCGGTGTTCTTGTTGGTGGCATCACTTTGTTTCTCCTCTCCACTTACATCTTTATTTTCCTCATTTGTTTCATGTTGCTTCCCTTGTTCTTCACCTATGTCTATTGGATTGTTTGCATCAGGTTTAAGTTTTTTCTCCTTTGCTTCTTTAATGATATTGATAGCTTGTATCAATATTGGCATGTCACCTGGTATATTTACCTGTGCAACATCTAGAGTTACCTGCCTTTTCTTTTTCCTTTTCCTGCTCAGT
>MU226437.1:134511-154012 GCA_018584345.1 Thuja plicata
TCTTCTTCTTCTTCTTCTTCTTCTTCTTCTTCTTCTTCTTCTTCTTCTTCTTCTTCTTCTTCATGACGGTGATAGTACTAAATGTAACTAAGCCTTTTACTCAATTTCTAACTTTGATTTCTTGGTACTTAGTGTGGGAACTTGGTGCGGTGCATCAGTAATTGTCCTTGTGTCTATAGCAGCTATATCTATTGTCTTGTTAGGAGTCTCCATGTTACCTCCACCTTTCTATTCTATAGTATCAGTGGTATCCTTAGGTTCACCAACTTGTGTATTCCCACCACTAGGCTTAGTTTCTTTACCATGATCTTTACCCTTTTCTTCAATTGTATCTATTGTTTGCTTAGGTGGCTTCTTTTGTTCTTCAGTCTCAATTTCAATTTCTTTGAAAAAGATAGGTAACTAACTAGCTATATCTTCTCAAGTGACCTATGATGTGTCTTCATCATTTATAGTCTCAGTTTCTCCGATTGACTCATCTTCCTTGGATTTATCATTTGGATCTCCTTCGGTTACATCAAGTATTGTGATCTTCGGGTGAACTAAATAGTCAAGATTTTAGGAATACCATCTAATACATCATCTATTTCTGCATCATCATCTATTATAGGTTTTGTGCTTGGTCTAGTAGATGCAACATCATTTACATGCTTGGTATCCTAAATATCCTTGGTTGGATTCAGCAGTTTGTTCCAAATATTGGTGCTCTCAATATCCACTTCCTTCATGTTTCCTTGTAGGATATTTAGTGTTCTTTGTTTCTTTTGAAATTTCTTGGCATATTGTCTCATTATATCATGAATTTCCTCAACTATGTACTCATCTTTTATAAGTGTGAGTGCTGCTTCTCTCATCTATTTCTCAGTTTGGAGTGCATATGTCCATCTTGATGATATTCTATCATATAGTTTTGATGGAATAGAAGTAGAAAACTCAATTGGAACTTGTTTAAAGTTAATCATCATACCTATGATTTCTTCTTCTATTTTTTCCTTATTCTCGGTAGTCAGGCCAGAATATACTTGTATCTTTAGATGTGCTAACTATATGGTAGTCTTGATTGTATCTTCAATCTCATCAATTGTCTATGATATCTTATTCTATACATCCTTGAATTGTTCTAGATTTTCATTAGAATCATCCTTTTCATCTTTGTTCTGCACATATTTCCTCTTTTTTCTGAGTGCAGTAGTAGTACCCTTCTGCTTCATTGTTTGGTATGTAAATTTTGGTGAGGGTATGGTTATTTTTGCTACACCTTTCTTCAAAGGTGGTGAATCCTTAGTCACTGATTATGAGCTGGTATTTGATGGAGATTTAAATTTTGTATTCTTTCTTTGTTTGTCCTTACACTCCTTTACTGGTTCTACATATGACTCGGGGTCCTTAGTATCATGATCTCATTCAGCTTCTTGACCAATTGAGGTCTGCTCCTTAGTTTCCTCTTCAGAATTGTTCAATTCTTCATCGGTGATTTCAAGTTTCCTCTACAAGGTTTTGAAAATCTATCTTTTTCCTACCCAATTGTTGTACTTGCAAGGTAATTTCTATTTGGGTATTTGCCTCTCCATAGGTGCAAAATCTAATGGAATAGTTGTCAATAGGTGCATTTAATAGTTTCTCAATAGCCTCAGATGCAACATCAATATCTAACTCATAGTCCATTGGAGGTATCCATGCATTCCTCAAATCTTCTGCTTTGATTAATATTGTATCTGTATCTACTACAAAACAAATATCATCTTTGTATTGTTCTACTAGTTGTATAGGAATCCAAGATCTCTTTTCCATCCTAGCTTTGAACTTAGAGAAATCCTAATTCATTAGAGGTTCAAAGTTCTTTCCTAAACTAGTAATCATTTCATCAATCTGTACAATAATCGGTATGTCTGTCTTCCACTTAAATTTACCGATTGAAGGAAAGAAATTTTGCATGTAGAAGAATATTCAAAGTAGTAATGAACCAAACTTACAATCAAAGATAATTATTCAATTGTGTATTGTCATTGATGTATATACACAAATGTAGTGATGTAAAACAAATGTCTATACCTAACAAAGTACAGTCATAGTGTGACAAGTTCTCTCAGGCATTGAAGAAGACTCATATATTAGCCAAGTGATTTTTAGTTCTAACTAAGTTCACTTGGGCAATACAGTAAGGTCGGGCATTGAAGGATTATAGTGTTAACCGAGTTATACACTTAGTGTTTGCTGACTAACAGCAGTTTACACTTTATGTTTAGTTGGTTATATGTAGCCAACAAACTTAAGTTTTATTATTTATTTGGAAGGTTATTCAAGATGACTTCACAAGTTTTATTATTATATATATATAAGGTCAAGTTTGGATTGAATATGTAAGTGAGAAGTGGTAGAGTTTTTGATATGATGAGTGAAGGAAAAATAATATGGGATTCTAATTAAGGAAAAAAAATCCCAACTAAGCTACAATATAATATTCGATCGGTGAGGATCCAGTTTAAAGCTAGAGCAGAGATCTGAATTAGAAAAGACAATTTCTTCTTCAATCAGGTCAATCCATTGTTTCTCTCTAACAATTGTAGCAGTGATCCAAATCTCTTTATAGAGTAGACTTAATAGTCTTTCATAAATCCTCTCACAAGGTGGCATTTCTACATTGAAGTGTTTGAAGAACTCTAACATGTCCACTCCTAACAAGGTGATTAAATCCTCTACCAAGGTCACACCTAACAATGTGTTTTGTAACCTTTAAGAGGGTTGGATCCTAACAAGGCTCACTTCAGAAGAGTGAGAAATAGTAACTAGTTACAATTGGTAGATTTCCCAAATTAGGTTTCCACATTAAATCTTGGTGTCATCTTGTTGGAAATGAGAGAAGAAACTGAGAGGGGAGGGGTAAATCAGTTACTCCAAAACAAATCATTTGTCCCGTAGATGTCTTAAGTACTTTAACAATTTCACTCAGTTAATTAAGATGTTCTTCTGTAACTCGGGTGTCAAATCAATATTTATAATATCCAATGAAATTATACTTTAGTGATTAGGCACAAAAACATAAATCATAAAACAAATAACATATACACAGGTGACACCAAGAATTAACATGGAAACCCAATATGGGAAAAACTACCAATGTAACTAGTTACTATTTTTCACTCTTCTGAAGTGAGCCCTATTAGGATCCAACACTGTTAAAGGTTACAATAGCACACTGTTAGGTGTGACCTTATGAAAGGATTTAATCACCCTTTGAGGAGTAGCCTAATTAGAGGTCTTTAACACTTCAACATAGAAATGCTACCTTGTGAGAGGATTTACAAAAATAATGTTAAGTGTACTTTGTTAAGACATTTTGGATCACTGCTACAATGGTTAGATAGTAACAATGAATTGACCTGTATGTGTAAGCAACTATCTTTGATGATTTAGATCTCTATTCTAATTATAACTAGATCGTTGGTGATCAGATGTTCTATTGCAGCTCCGAGTGATATGCACTCAATCAGAATCCTATCTGCTTTCGCCTTCACTCTTCATATCACAAAATTCCACACTTCTGCTTTTCTCTTCTTTCTTACACACTCATTCAATCCAAACTTGACCTTTCATTTATATGGTAAGCCCTATCAAGTTGGCTTGAATGCACTTCTAAATAATAAATCACAATTCAGTCGACCTCATATAACCAATTAATTATAGAACATAAATCTATGTTAGTCAACTACCATTGAATGCCTGAGTGACTCGGTTAACACTTAACTTCCTTCAATGCCCGACTGAACTCGGTCAATACTAAATAACTCATTCTATTCACCAACTATGCCCTGTTTGAATTTAGGCATTTGTGTAACATCACTACATAAGTGTAAATACATGTGTAATATCAATGACAATACACAATTGAATATTTGTCTTCAACAATCTCACTCTTTGGCATTGATGGAAACACAACATGTCATAATTCAAAGAATTGTAAAGAATTTTTTTTTTTTATTAATTTCTTTAGCTTCATTTTGATTCTTATCCAAAAACTCCCTCTGATATCAAAATCTTCCTCTTAATGTATTATAGAAAAACTTTCCTTCTTTTGTCTTATTCCTATGTATTATAGAAGACTCTCCCTCTTTGACAACAGATGCCAAAGACATCATCTCCACAAATATCAATAGTCAATACTATTTCACTTTGTAATTGTAATGTACCTGAATGTACAAATTCATCTGCAATGTTCTCTAATGTACCTGCATCAACTGATAGATCTTCACTGTTGCTCAGGTTGATGCATCACTAAACTGTATTTTAGTGAGCTTCAGTTAGGGGAAGAACCCTTAGCTTTCCTCTAAGTTACAAGAATGCATCCTTAGGTAAAGGTTTGGTGAATATGTCTACAACTTGTTCTTTGGTATTCACATATTCTAACCTTACTTCTTTATTCTGCACCAATTCCCTCAAAAAATGATACTTTATTGCTATATGCTTGGTTTTAGTGTGCATAATAGGATTCTTTGAAATGTTAATGGCACTTGTGTTTTCATAGTAGATAATAACTGATTCTCTTACTTCTTCCTTCATTCCTGACAACAACTACTTGATCCATATGATGTTTGAATAGTTCATTGTTGCATAAACATATTTTGCCTCTGCTGTAGACTGAGAGATACAATTCCATTTCTTGCTAGTCTAAGACACTAACCTCTTTGAAAGAAATAAATATCTACCACTAGTGCTTTTCTTTCCATTGACACTTCTAGCCCAATCACCATCACTAGTGAATGTATTTATATCAAATTTTCCACCTTTCTTATACCATAAGCCATAGTCTTTAGTACCCTTAATATATCTCAAAATTCTTTTGATTTCCATTAGGTGATTATCTCTAGGATTAGCTGAAAATCTTGCAACAATACCAACTGTCAATGAAATATCAAGTCTGGTATGAAAAACATATTGCAATTTTCCAATCATGGATCTGTAGTTGGTTTGATCTACCTCATTTGAATCATCATCTTTAGATAATTTATGTCTAGTACACATGGGTGTTCCAACCAGATTGGAATCTTCCATACCAAATTTCTTAAGTATCTCCTTGATATATTTTGATTGAGTAAATAGAACCATCCTTCATTTGATGTACTTGTAATCCAACAAAGAATTTGATCTCACCAAACATAGAAATCTCAAATTCTTTACTCATAGCTACAAAGAATAATTTGCATAGATCATCATAACCAGTGAATAATATGTCATCAACAAATATCTCTGCTAATAGTATTTTTTTATGTGGTCCTTCTTTGATGTACAAGATATTGTTATCATTGGTTCTCTAAAATCCAATACTTACTAGATAGCTATGCATTCTGTCATACCAGGCTCTGGTCGCTTGCTTTAGTCCATACAATGCTTTGTGCAGCTTGCAAACCATGTTATTTCTTCTAGGATCAACAAATCCTTTAGGTTTTTCAATGTAGACTTCTTCTTCTATGATTCCATTTGGAAATGCAGATTTCACATCCATTTGATATACTTTGTATCCTTTATGTGCAACATATGCCAGAAGAGTTCTGACTCCTTCAAGTCTTGCAACATGAGAAAATTTTTCTCCATAGTCAATACCCTCTTCTTGAGCATATCCTTTACAAAATAGTCTAGCCTTGTATCTAGAAACTTTACCATTTTCATTCATCTTATTTCTAAAAGCCCACTTGGTTCCAATCACATTCTTTTCCTTTGGCCTAGGCACAAGAGTCCATGTTTTGTTCTTCTCAATCTGATCAATTTATTCATTCATTTCTTCTATCCAACTTTCATCATTCAATTCATATTTAACAGTTCTAGGTTCAAATTCACTTAGTAAGCATGTACCTTTGAGTTTGTTCAGTGTCATTACAACTTTTTCTGATCTTCAATTATCTGCTCAAGTGCATGATTCCTTTTAACATATTTTGAAAGTATTGGATCCTTCAGTCTAGATTCTGGACTTGATCCACTAGGTCTATCATTCTCAAACATTCTTCCCTATTCCTCTGTCTGATGCTTGGGTTCCATGTTGTGTGACTTGGGTCCCTCTATTTGTGACTCGTGTTCCTCCTTCTGTGACTCAGTTTCTTCTACCAGCAGCTCAAGTTGCACAGTTTGCAACTTGGATTGCATAGTTTGTGCTAGTATATTCAGTGGTTGATAGTTCTTTTGTCCCATCACCATTTCTTGAGTCATAGGTATAGTATCAGGTTCATAATACACAAAGTTCTTGTACGCTTCAGGATCTTTACTTCTCTTTTCTTCACATTTTTCTACAAACTCATCAATATTGACATGTACACTTTCTATGACCTTATGATTAGTAAGATTCAGACATTTGTATGCTTTGCTTTTACATGAGTAACCTAGGAATATTCCTTCATCACTTTTTGCATCTAGTTTTCCATTTCTTGTTTCCTTCAAGATGTAGCATCTACTTACAAATACTTTGAAATAATGAATACTAGGTTTATATCCATACCATAATTAGAAAGGTGTCTAGTTACTAGCTTTCTTCAGCTAAACTCGGTTCAAGGTGAGCACTGTAGTGTTGATGACTTCCTTCCAGTATTTGGTAGCAACATTCTTTTCAATCATTAGAGTTCTGGCACAATCCATAATGGATATGTTTCTTCTCTCTGCTATTCCATTCTACTATGGTGTATTAGGGGTAGATACCTATCTTTTGATTTCTCTCTAATTATAGAATTCATTGAATTCATTAGAAATTAATTCTCCTCCTCTGTCGGATCTTAGGCATTTTAGTTTCTTTCTTGTTTCCTTTTCAACTCTTGCAAGATACCACTTGAATTTCTGAAAAGGTTATAATTTCTCTCTGAGAAACATGACAGTCATCATTCTAGATTGATCATCAACAAATAGAATAAAATACTTTTATCCACTATAGCTTGTTGTTCTAGTTGGTCCACATAGGTCAGTATGTACCAATTCCAAGAATTCATCAATTTTGTAATTCTTGCTTTTGAAACTAGTCTTGCTCATGCTTCTGATTTGACATTGTTTTCATATTGCTAACTTGGGTTTCTTCAAAATAGGAATACCTCTGACTCTCTTGTTCTTTCTTATGTTTACTAGATTATCAAAGTTTACATGACACAACCTTTTATACCATAACCATCTTTCTTCTACTTGTGCAAAAAAGCATGAACCTTCAGTGAGATCAAGATAGAATAGATTACCTTTTGTTTGTTTGCTAGTTCTGACCAGGTTCCCTTTACCATCCAGGATCTTGGCCTTACCATTCATTAATTCTACCTTGAAACCAATCTTGTTTAGCTATGCTACACTGAGTATATTTCTCCTCAATCCTTCAACCCAATAAGCATTATCACATTTGATTCCTTCTATTAGAACAATGCAACCTTTTCCTCTTACAGGGCAAGGTTCATCATTCCCAAAGCCGACACTCCCACCATCATAGTGTTCAAGATGTTCAAACTTTGTCTTATCACCAGTCATGTGATGAGAACAACCACTATCAATTATCCATGTGTCATTTTTATTAATGTGTGAGAAAAGTGTTTTCTTTTCATCTTCTTCATCAGACTCATCCTTAATATCAATATACACCATTTCTTCTTCTTCTTCACTGTACAAATATTTTTCAATATAGCACAACTTCATACCTTTATCCTTGTAGCTTTTGTAGTTCTTGAAAATTTTCTTTCCTTTGAATTTGTTGAACTTTTTCTCATCTTTTTCTTCTTTTTTCGAACACATTGCAAAAATGTGACCAACCTCATTGCATGAGAAACATATCAATGGTATCTTTCTTTTGTATTTTCCTTTTGCATCTCTTCTTGCAAGTAGTGCTTAAATTATGTCAAGATCTTCATCATTAGATTCATCATCACAGTCACTTTCAATCTGCTTCCCTTATGAGTATTTATCCTTCTTGCCAAGGTTAAATTTCTCTTTGAATGCAGACTCAAGATTGCAAGAGATAGGAGAGTAATTGTCAAAGTTGTCCAACTCAAAATTTGTAATCCTTCCCACTAATGTATCTAGAGTTATATCTTTGTTGCACCTCATCTCTTGACTGGCTAAAACTCTAATAGCATATATAGGAAGTAAATTCCTTGTTGACCACTATTGTATCTTCAATTATTCCACCTACATCTTTGATGGCACTCACAACCTTCTTGATTCTGTCATTGTATCCTATAATTTCTTCTCCTTATTTCATTTTCATCTGGTCAAATTTCCCTCTTAGACTTTCTTCTTTGGATCTCTTTACATTTTCATCTCCTCCATGAATGTCCTGTAATTTCTTCCACATATCATAGGTTGTAAGGTAGTCCTTGACTTCATCAAATTCTGAGTAGCTAAGTGAAGAAGCTATGTCAATCATAATTATGTTGTGATGCTTCCATTGCATCATCTATTCCATAGTCATCATCCCTATTGGTTCTACATATTATCTCTCCAAAAATTGCAAACCAGCGCCTCTGATAGTAGATAGATGTAGCTTCATCAGCTCTTGCCATGCTAGGAAATTGTCTTTGTTTAGCGTAGGGATCTCCCTTCTGTAAGACATCTTTGATATTTAGCTTAGGCCTTGAAACCTTCTCTGAAAGCACTTGAAGCTCTGATACCAATTTTTGGAAATGAGATAAGTAACTAAGAGGGGATGGGTGAATCAGTTACTCCAAAACAAATCATTTGTCCCTTAGATGTCTTAAGTACTTTAACACTATCACTTGGTTAATTAAGATCTTCTTCTGTAACTTGAGTGTCAAAGAAATATTTATAATATCCAATATAATTATACTTTAGTGATTAAGTGCGGAAACATAAATCATAAAACAAATAACATATACATAGGTGACACCAAGATTTAACGTGGAAACCCAATATGGGAAAACCACCAATGTAACTAGTTAATATTTTTCACTCTTCTGAAGTGAGCCCTGTTAGGAGCCAACCATGTTAAAGGTTACAATAACAGACTTTTAGGTGTGACCTTGTTAAAGGATTTAATCACCCTATGAGGAGTGGCCTTGTTGGAGGTCTTTAACACTTCAACATAGAGATGCTACCTTGTGAGAGGATTTGCAAAAAGACTGTTAAGTCTACTTTGTTAAGATATTTTGGATCACTACTACAATTGTTAGAAAGTAACAATGAATTGAAATGTATGTGTAAGAAACTATCTTTTCAGATTCAGATCTTTGCTCTGATTATAACTGGATCCTTGTTGAATAGATGTTCTATTGCAGCTCCGAGTGATCTGCACTCAATCAAAATCCTCTATAATTTTTCTTCACTCTTCATATCACAAAATTCCACACTTCTTCTTTTCTCTTCTTTCTTACACAATCATTCAATCCAAGCTTGACCTTTCATTTATATGGTAAGCCATGTCAATTCGGCTTGAATGCACTTAAATAATAAATCACAATTTAGTCGGCCTCATATAACCAATTAATTATAGAACATAAATCTCTGTTAGTTGGTTGCCACTGAATGCCCTACCAAGACTGAAATGCCCAAGTGACTCGGTCAACACTGAACTTCCTTCAATGCCCGACTGAACTTGGTCAACACTAAAAAACTCATTCTATTCACCAACTATGCTCACTCTGAATGTAGACATTTGTGTAACATCAATACATAAGTGTAAATACATGTGTAACATCAATGACAATACACAATTAAATAATTGTCTTCAACACATCTGTGTACATGTTATTTTCTTTATGCTTTATGTTTTGGCACTTAATCACTAAAGGATAATCACATTTAATATTGTAATATTTCTTTATTAACTGAGTAACAAAAAAGTATCTTTGTTAACCGAGTAATAGTGATAATTTTGATTAAGACATCTAAGGGACTTGGATTTGTTTTAGTGGTAATTGATTCACCCCTCCCCTTTTAGTTACTCAATCCTTTTCCAACAATTGGTATTAGAGCATTTGGTGCTTTTAGGAAAGGTTTCAAGGCCTAAGCTAAACATCAGAGATGTCTTACAGAAGGGAGATCCCCAAGCTTAACAAAGACAACTTTGTTGCATGGAAAGAATTGGTGAGGCTACTTCTATATACTATTCAAGATACTGGTTTGCAATTCTTGGACCACAAATATGTGGAACCACCGAGACCTTTTTCTCTAGATCAGATGGTGGACATGAAGAATCATAAAATAATAATGATTGATATAGCTTCTTCACCGAGCTATTCCAAATTTGATGAAGTCAACGAATACCTTACTACCTATGATATGTGGAAGAAACTGCATGATATGCATGGAGAAGATGACAATGTTAAGAGAGCCAAAGTAAAGAATCTTAGAGGTGAGTTTGATCAGATGAAAATGAAAGAAGGAGAAGACATTAGAAAATACAGTGAGAAAATGAAGAAAAGTGTTAGTGCCATCAAATTTGTCGATGGAACAATTGAAGAAAAAAAGTATTTAGTAAGGTATTGATAAATTTACCTCCTATATATGCAATTAGAGTGTCATCCATTCAAGAGATGAGGTGCAGTAGTGATATAACTCTAGATGCATTGGTTGGAAGGATAACAACTTTTGAGCAGGACAATTTTGACAATAATTCTCCTAATCCTAGCAATTTTGAGTCTGCATTCAAAGCTAAATTAAACCTTGGTAAGATGGATAGGAACTCAAAAGGAAAATAGATTGATAGTGATAGTGATGATGATTCTGATGATGAAAATATAGAATTCATTGAAGCACTACTTGCAAAGAGAGCTACCAAAGGAAAAGGATAGTACAAAGGAAGACTACCATTGATTTCCTTTTCATGTGATGAGGTTGGTCACGTTTCTTCTAAGTGTCCAAACAAAGAATACAAAGGTGAGAGAAAATTCAACAAGTACAAAGGCAAGAAAGATTTCAAAAGCTACAAGGACAAAGGAAATACATCTTGTTATATTGCAAAATATTATGGTAGTGATGAAGATGAAGATTAAATGGTTTACATTGATATTAAGGATGAGTCAGACAATGAAGAAAATGAAAAGACTGCACTTTTCTCTCATATTAGAAAAAATGACACTTGGATAATTGATAGTGGTTGTTCTCACCACATGACTGGTGATAAAACTAAATTTGAACATCTTGAGCACTACGATGGTGGGAGTGTTAGTTTTGGGAATGATGAACCTTGCTATGTGAAAGGTAAAGGTTGTATTTCTCTAACTGAAGGAATCAAATGTGATAATACTTCTTTGGTTGAAGGACTAAGGCATAATCTACTAAGTGTGGCATAGCTAAATAACATTGGTTTCAAGGTAGGATTCATGAATGGTAAGGCCAAGCTCCTGGATGGTAAGGGAAACCTAGTTGGAACTGGTAGAAAAATAAAAGGTGATCTATTCTATCTTGATCTCACTGAAGGTTCATGTTTTATTGCACAAGTAGAAGAAATTTGGTTATGGCATAAAAGGTTGTGTCATGTGAATTCTGATAGCCTAGTCAACATAAGAAAGAAAAAAAGATTAAGAGGTATTCCTATTTTGAAGAAACCTAAATTGGTAATATGCAAACAATGTCAAATTGGGAAGATGGGAAAAACTAGTTTGAAGAGAAAGAATTACAATATTGAAGAAGTTTTGGAGTTAGTGCATACTAATCTGTGTGGAACAATTGGAAAAAAAAGTTACACAGGAGAGAATTATTTCATTATATTTGTTGATGACCATTCCAGAATTATGACTATTATGTTTCTCAAATAAAAATCAGAAGCTTTTCAGAAGTTTAAGTGGTACTTTTCCAGAGTTGAGAAGGAAACAGGAAAGAAACTTAAATGCCTAAGATCTGATAGAGGAGGTGAATTCATTTCTAATGAATTATACAATTAAAGAGGAATCAAGAGACAAGTATTCGCCCCAAGTACACCATAGAAAAATGGGATAGAAGAAAGAAGAAATAGATCTATTATGGATTGTGCAACAACCTTGATGATTGAAAAGAATGTTGCAACCAAATATTAGAAGGAAGCTATTAGCACTATAATTCACACCTTGAATAGAGTTCAACTAAAGAAAGGTACTAAGTAGACACCCTTTGAATTATGGTATGGAAATAAACCCAATGTTCATTATTTCAAAGTATTTGGAAGTAAATGTTACATCTTGAAGGAGAAAAGAAATGGAAAATCTGATGTAAAAGGTGATGAAGGTATATTCCTAGGCTACTCTTGTAAAAGAGAAGTATATAAATGTTTGAATCTTTCTACTCATAAAGTCATAGAAAGTGTACATGTAAAGATTTATGAGTTTGTAGAGAGAAGTGAATAACAGTGTAGAAAAGAGTCTAAGGACTACATAAACTTTGTGCATTATGAACCTGATACTATACATAAGATACAAGCAATGGTGATTGGACAAAAACCATGTCAACCACTGAATTCATCAGCACACACCTTGTTGCAACTTGTGCAACCCGAGCCACTAATTTTTGAAACTGAGTCACACATAGAGGGAACCGAGTCTCAGACTAAAGAAATTGAGTCGTAGACAAAGGGAACCAAGTCATAGACAGAGGCACCCAAGTTTCAGAAAGAGGTACCCAAATCTTAGACAATGGAACATGAGTCTTAGTTGGAAGAGCATAATAGAATGTTTGAGCATGGTGAATCAAGTGGAGCAAGCCTAGAATCAAAGAGGAAGGAACCTGTATTTTCCAAATATGTCAGAAGGCATCATGAACCAGAGAAAATAATTGGATATTAGACAAAAGTTATAATGACAAGGAAAAAACTTGAAGGTACATGTTGGCCTATTGAAATTGAACCTAGATCCATTAAATATGTGTTGAATTCTGAAAGCTGGATAGATGCCATGAATGAAGATATTGAGAAGATAGAAAATAACAAAACCTAGACTCTTGTACCTAGACCAAAAGACAAGAATGTGATTGGAACTAAGTATGTTTTCAGAAACAAGATGAATGAAAAAGGTGAAGTTTCTAGAAATAAAGTGAGATTGGTGTGTAAATGATATGCTCAAGAAGAGGGTATTTATTATGGAGAAAATTTTTCTCTTGTTGCAAGACTTGAAGGAGTTATAACTCTTCTAGAATATGTAGCATGTAAAGGATTCAAGGTATACCAAATGGCTATAAATTATGCATTCTTGAATGGAATTCTAGAAGAGGAGGTCTATATTGAGAAACCTGAAGGTTTTGATTATCCTAACAAAAGGAATATGGTTTGAAAATTGCACAAAGCCTTTTATGGATAGAAGCAAGCTCCTAGAGCCTGGTATGAGAGACTGCATGGTTACCTAGTAATAATATGATTTTAGAGAACTAATTATAATAGTAGCTTGTGCATCAAAGAAGGACTTCAGAACAAGATACTATTAGTAGAGATATTTTTTGATGATATACTATTCACTAGATATGATGATTTATGCAAAGCATTCTCTAAAGCTATGATCAAGGAATTTGAGATGTTTATGTTTGGAGTAATCAAATTCATTTTTGGTTTACAAGTTTATCAGATTAAGGATGGTATCTACATTACTCAGTCTAAATACATCAAAGAGATATTGAAGAAATTTGGAATGGAAGATTCCACACCAGTTGGGACACCTTGTTAGAATGAATTTTGAATAACTAAGAGTGGGGGGTGAATTAGTTATCCTCGGGTCTAGATGTTCCCATTTACAACTTTATACCAATTTGAACAATTTAGATTTGCTTGGAAGCAATAATATTAAAGTGTGCAGTTTATTGTACTAATGAAATAAGCTTGTAGAAACTTAACAGTAAAACACAACATAAACATTCACACAATTTGACACCATGATTTAACGTGGAAACTCAATATGGGAAAAACTGCCAATAACATGCTACCAAAATTTTCACTCTTCTGAAGTGAGCTCTCTTAGGTGCCAACCCCTTTAAAGGTTACAAAACACACTGTCAAATGTGACCTGGTTAAAGGATTTAATCATCTTGTTAGGAGTGGCCTTGTTAGAGGACTTAGAACATTCCAATCTAAATGTTACCTTGCTCAAAGGATTTATACAATGATTGTTAGGTCAACCTGGTTAAAGGATTTGAACTGATACAATGGTTAGAAAGTAATCAGTAGGTGTGATCTGATTCATACAAATTACTTTGCAAATCTAGATCTAATTCACCTCTAATGCTAATTAACTGAGTGGCCTCCATTCTCATTTTAATCTTTAGATCTTCTTGGAAATCTGTCAAGCAATCTATCTCTGCTTCTCTCCTTAGCCTTCTTTTCTTAGATCTTGCTAGTCAGTCAATTAACCATGCAATACTTCTTGCATACTCTACATACTCTTCTCTCTTTTCTACATCCATGAATAACCCCTTGAGGTTATCATATACCTCTTCGTCTAGGTTAGATACATCTTTTGTTTCTTAATCAAGATCGTAGATCTTAGGTTAGGTCAGATCCAATGGATCTTTCCATCATGACATTTTATTTATTTCTCCAATACAATCACCATTTAAATCTTGAATCCATGCATTAATAATAGTTTCCTATGCATTTAATTAATGAGGACCAAAATTAAATATCCATAACAAACTTCACATATTCCAGTAATTTCAATAATGTCGGCCAGAGATCTCAAATCTCATCAATTACCAAAATAATATTGCTCAGCCAACACTGTGTTCTACACTTGGTCATCTCTATATTCCTTGGTATTTCAGTGGTGCTCAGCCATCCTTGGCTTCGCTCGACATCAACTTCGCTTTTCTTGGCATCAACCTCATAGTAAACTATCAGTGAAATATAAACAACATATTACTTTTCCAATGTGAAAAATGATCAAGTACCCTTTATTTACTCATAACTTAACCCTTTCCCTTGGTCTTCTTGTTATCCTTTACTTCAAACCAATAGATATGGTACTTAAACAAATAGCAATAGTCTCACCAGTTAAGCTTTGACATCAATGACAAAACAATAATTGTTTCCATTGTAGCTTTCCAAACAACATTTCTGACAATCTCCCTCTTTGGCATTAATGGAAACACAAAATAATAAAACAATAATTTTACAAAAATAGTTACCATACAATCCAAAAAGTCTACTTGTGTTCCTAGGTATGAACAAACCTTTATTAATGTCTTTATCTTCATTATGATTCTCATTTTGTAAAAAATTTCTCCCTCTGTGTCTGTGATCACACTGATATCTTTCTATTTCTGTTCATCTATAGAACTCCCTCTTTCATTAGTAGTCTCTTCCTCTTTTATAGTTATCTCTCCCTCTATATCTTCTTTTCTGTAATCTCTCCCTCTTTGACAACAATGCCAAAGACGTTGACATCTTCATCATGTAGATTTTTCTTGTTCAAAACTCTATATCATGCTATTCCTATCATCTTTCTTATGACTGATACATTTTTAATGTCCTTATCTATCTTTCACAACTTTAGGCAGCATCTTAAAGTGTGACAGTCTGTGCATCAATGTGAAAAATATTCTGAATATGACATTTGATACAACAGTACTATTCTAAACTAATTAGCCCCAGTTAGGGGTATCACCCCTAATTTAGCTCGTAGATACTCATGAGAATCCTTGGGTAGTGCCTTTGTAAATATGTCTGCTAACTATTCCTTAGTGTTCACATACTCTAGTCTCACTTCCTTCTTCTGAACTAGCTCCCTCAATTAATGAAACTTGATAGCTATATGCTTTGTCTTAGAGTGTATTACAAGGTTCTTAGAAATATTAATGGCACTCGTGTTATCACAATATATGACAATTGGTTCTGTGATCTCTTCTTTCATACCTTTCAGTAATATCTTCAACCACACAATATTAGAGAAATTATTTGTTGTTGCCACATACTCGACTTTACCTATAGATTGTGACGTGTAGTTCTGTTTCTTTCTTGTCCATGAAACTAATCTTTTTTCCCATAAGAAAATCTCCTACTATAGTTCTTTTTCTGTCATCAACATTTCTAGCACAATCAGAATCAGTATAGACTCTGAGTTCAAATTTATCATTCCTCTTATAATATAGACCATAGTAATTTGTTCCTTTCAAGTATCTCAAAATCCTTTTTACTACCATCATATGAGTTTCCTTGGGATAGGAAGAAAATCTAGCAACAATTACAATAGCTAATGCAATATTAGGTCTACTATGTATAACATATTGTAGTTTTCCAATCATTCATATATACAGTGTTTGATTTACTTCTTTTGTCTCATCATTCTTTGTTAATTTTTGTCCAGTGGCCATGGGAGTACTCACTGGTTTTGAATCTTCCATTCCAAAAGTTTTTAGTATCTATTTGACAAATTTTAATTGGGTAATATAGATATCATTCTTCATCTGATATATTTGTAAACCAACAAATTTTTTTATCTCACCAAACATAGACATCTCAAATTCATTTTTCATCTTATTTGCAAATGCTTGACATAACATATCTTGTCCACAAAATATAATGTCATCAACAAAAATTTTAGCTAATAAAGTACCTTTACTTTTCTCTGTCTTCAAATATAGATTGTTGTTTTCATTTGTTCTTTCAAATCCAATCTTCATCAGATGGTTGTGCAATATTTCATACCATGCTCTGGGTGCTTGCTTCAATCCATATAGTGCTTTGTGTAATTTCCAAACCATATTCCTTTTTCTTGGGTCTACAAATCCATTATATTGTTTAATGTAGACTTTGTCTTCTAATATACCATTTAGAAATGCTGACTTTACATCCATTTGATAGAATTTAAATCCTTTGTAGGCCGCATATGCAAGTAATGTTCTTACACCTTCCAATCTTGCAACTGGAGTGAATGTCTCTCCATAGTCAATTCCTTCCTCTTGTGCATAACCCTTACATACTAGTCTAGCTTTATTCCTTGTTACCTCCCCATGCTCATTCAGCTTATTTCTGAATACCCACTTAGTACAAATTACATTTTTATCATTCGGCCTAGGTACAAGTGTCCAAGTATTGTTCTTTTCAATCTGTTAAATTTCTTCATTCATGGATTGAATCCAATCTTCATTGTATAAGGCATCTTTTACTGTTTTAGGCTCAAAATCACATAACAAGCAGGTGTCTTCTCTTAATTTTCCTCTTGTCATGATTGCATAATATTTTTCTCCTATGATTTGATTAGGTTTATGGTGCCTTCTAACATACTTTGCCAAAGTAGGTTCTTTCTCTATTTCAGATTGATCATTTATGTTCAATTCAGGTTGAAACTATGACTCAACATCTACATCAGATAGCTCGGCAGTCACCTCCTGTTGCTCAACAATTTCATTAAGTGTCTCGGCATGGGAAGTTTGTTGCTTGGAAACTTCATTTGTTTTATTAGAATCTTCCTCATCAGGATAGGTGAATGATTTGTAACACTAAGGCTTAGTTATACTTTCTTCTTCATTTCTTTCTGCATATTCACCAATTCTAACATTTGCGCTTTCCACAATTTTGTTTTTGATTGAGGTAAAAGCAGGTTTTGAAGGGAACCCCGAAACCCTTTAACAAAACAAAGAGAGGAGAGACTAAAAAACCCCAATGAGCATCAGATTGACCCAGAGATAGGGACAATCAATAGAGGGTCAAAACCCAGATATAGCAATATAAACAAACTAAACAAAAGGAACAAAAAAACTGCTGGAAAGAAAATAGAGAAAAGGCCTGCCAGCACCAAAATCAGAGCAAGGATTTCAGAAGGCATTCAGAGTCCATCAGCTGACTCTTCATAGTTGTCACGTTCTCTCTCAGCTTCTGAAGATCCGGATCTTCATTCTTCAGCACCTTAGATTTAGAATTCAAACACTTATATTCCTTACTCTTAGTTGAATATCCAAGAAATATGTCTTCCTCACCTTTAGCATCAAGTTTTCCATTTTTGTTATCCTTCAGTATGAAAAATCTACTTCCAAAGACCTTAAAGTAGCTTACACTAGGTGCATATCCATACCATAGCTCATAAGGTGTAGTATTTGTACCTTTCTTGAATTGTACTTTATTTAGGGTATAAACTACTGTACTTACAGCTTCTCTCCAATATTTCTATGCAACCTTTTTCTCCATCATTAGCATTCTTGCACAATCCATGATAGATCTATTTCTTCTTTCAGTTATACCATTCTATAGTGGTGTCCTAGGTACAGATATTTGTCTTTTTATCCCTCTGTCATTGCAAAACTTGTTAAAATCATTGGAAATAAACTCACCTCTTCTATCAGATCTCAGACATTTTATACTCTTACCTGTTGCTTTTTCAACTTTTTCAAAGTACCACTTAAACAACTAGAATGCATCAGATTTTTCCTTAAGAAACATAATAGTCATCATTCTTGAGTAATCATCAACAAATAAGATAAAATATTTGTCTCCCTAGTTACTTTTCTCACCAATAGGTCCACAAAGTTCAGTATGAACCAATTCCAGAATTTCCTTAGAAGTATGAGTTTTTCTCTTAAAACTAGTTTTAGTCATCTTTCCCAATGGACATTGCTTACACATTGCATTTTCAAGTTTCTTTAACTTAGGCAGCTCTCTTACTTTTTCCAATTTTCTTATGCTTACCAAGTTATCAAATTTTACATGACACAACCTTTTATGCCATAAACAAACATCACTATATTGTGCAAACAAGCATGTCTCATCAGCTAAGTCTAGATAAAATAGATTACCTTTTGTCTGCTCAACACCTCCAACTAATTCTCCATTGGCATCATAGATCTTTGCTTTCCTGTGATGGAATTCAACTCTATAAATAGAATTATTCAACTATGAAACACTCAATAAGTTATACTTAAGATAATCAACCCAATATACATCATCATATCTGATTTTGTCAATCAATTGAATTGATTCTTTCCCTTTGATACGACATGGTGTATCATTTCCAAATTTAACATAACCACCTTTACACTCATCTAGGGTTTCAAATTTATCTTTATCACCAGTCATGTGATGTGAGAAACCACTATCAATACTCCAACGATCACCTTTACTTATATAAGAAATTAGTGCAGTTTTCTCATCATCATCAGAATCATCTTTCATTGCAACATACACAACTTCTATATCATTTTCATCAGATTTATCAGATTTATTTTTAGAAGCTTCTTCAGCTATATAGAAGGATTTATTACCTTTGTCTTTGTAATCCTTGTACTTCCTAAAGTCTCGATCATCCTTCCTATCTTTATACTTTTTGTCCCTTCTTTCATATTTGTCATTCTTATCAGGACATCTTGCAGCAATATGACCAACCTTGTTACATGAAAAATAGATAATAAGAAGTTTACCTTTGAATTTTCCTTTTCCTCTGGATATTCTTCTTGTCATAAGTGCCTCAAGTTCTTCTAGTTCATCATTAGAAGTGTCATTGTCACTGTCCACACATTTCTTTTCTTTGTTTGATTTGTTGAGGACCATCTGGGACTTGAATGTAGATTCAATGGCTTGTGGAGTATAGTTATCAAAATTTGACATCTCAAATGCAGTAAGTCTTCCTACCAAACTTTCCAAAGTCAAATT
>MU226437.1:154062-191332 GCA_018584345.1 Thuja plicata
GTCAAATTATTGTTAGGAGTACATCTCAATTCTTGAATTGCAGATACTCTAATAGCATAAATAGGAAGAAGTGTTCTCAGTACCTTTCTCATGATAGTGTTATCATCAATGGTTCCTTTAGCTCCTCCAATAGCATTTACAACTTCCTTTATCCTACCATAATATGAAACTATATTTTATCGTTCTTGCATTTTCATTTCATCAAACTTACCTCTCAAGATTTTAGATTTGGCTCTTAGCACATTTGTGTCACCTCCATAGATGGTTTCAAGGGCATTCCACATTTTCTTTGTGCTTATACAGTCCTTTATGTCTTCAAACTCATGATAGTTCAGGGATGATGCAATCTCAAACATTGCTTGATTATGTTCTTTCTTTTCTCTTAATTGTGCAACATTGAGATTTCCTCTAGGGGCTACATATTATTGATCAACATGGTGTTTACAAAAATCACCAACACCATCTAAGTGAAATTTCATCAAACTTTTCCATGAAGGAAAGTTATCCTTGTTCAACTTTGGTACATCCCTTTTATACATCTTGATCTTTTGCTCCATGTACCTTCAAAATTTTTCAAGAGAACTAAGCTCTGATACCAATTATTAGAATGAATTTAGAATAACTAAGGTGGGGGGGTGGGTTGAATAAGTTATCTTCAGGTCCAAATATTCTCATTTACAAATTTATACCAATTTGAACAATTTAGATCTGCTTGGCAGCAATAATATAAAAGTGTGCGATTTATTGTACTAATAAAATAAGCTTACAAAAACTTAATAGTAAAACACAACATAAACATTCACACAATTTGACACCATGATTTAACGTGAAAACCCAATATGGAAAAAACCACCAGTAACATGCTACCAAAATTTTCACTCTTCTTAAGTGAGCTTTGTTAGGAGCCAACCCTGTTAAAGGTTACAAAACACACTATCAAATGTGACCTGGTTAAAGGATTTAATCATCTTGTCAGGAGTGGCCTTGTTAGAGGACTTAGAACATTCCAATCTGAATGTCACCTTGCTCAAAGGATTTATACAATGACTATTAGGTCAACCTGGTTAAAGGATTTGAACTAATACAATGGTTAGAAAGTAATCAGTAGGTGTGATCTGATTCATACAACTTACTTTGCAAATCCAGATCCAATTCAGCTCTAATGCTAATTTACTGAGTGGCCTCCATTCTCATTTCAATCTTCAGATCTGCTTGGAAATCCATCAAGAAATCTCTCTTTGCTTCTCTGCTCAGCCTTCTTTGCTTAGATATTGTCGGTCAGTCAATTAAACATGCAATCCTTCTTGCATACTCTGCTCTCTTCACTAAATCCATGAATAACCCCTTAAGGTTATCATATACCTCTTCATCTAGGTCAGATACATCTTTTTTCTCTTAATCAAGATCGTAGATCTTAGGTTAGGTCAGATCCAAAGGATCTTTCCCTCATTACATTTTATTTATTTCTCCAATACAATCACCATTTAAATCTTGAATCCATGCGTTAATAATGGTTTCCCATGTATTTAATTAATGAGGAACAAAATTAAATATCCATAATAAACTTCACATATTCCAATAATTTCAATAATGTCGGCTAAAGATCTCAAATCTCATCAATTACCAAAATATTGTTGCTCGGCCAACACTATGTTCTACGCTCAGTCGCCTCTGTATTCCTTGGCATTTCATTGGTGCTCGGCCATCACTGGCTTTGCTTAGCATCAACTTTGCTTTTCTCGGCATCAACCTTGCAGTGAACTGTCAGTGAAAGATAAACAACGTATTACTTTTCCAATGTGCCAAATGATCAAGTACCCTTTGTTTACTCATAACTCAATCATTTCCCTCGGTCTTCTTGTTATCCTTTTCTTCAAATCAATAGATATGGTACTCAAACAAAAATAAATAGTCTCACCAGTTAAAGTTTAACATCAAGGACAAAACAATAATTATTTCCATTGTAGCTTTCCAAACAACATTTCCAACACACCTATGTCTAATGGAGATAAGTTTTCTAAGGATGATAACTCAAAGGAGGTAAATTAGACTACCTACAGATCCATGATTGGTAACCTTTAATATGTTGTTCACACTAGACCTGATATTGCATTGTCAGTTGGTATTGTTGCAAATTTTTCAACTAATCCTAGAGAGAATCATTTGATGGCTATCAAAAGGATTGTGAGATATCTTAAGGGCACTAAAGATTATAGATTATGGTATAAGAGAGGTGAAAACTTTGATTTAAAGACTTTTACTGATGTTGATTGGGTAGGAACTGTTGATGATAGAAAGAGCACCAGTGGTGGAGCATTCTTTGTTGGAATGAGGTTAGTCTCTTGGACTAGCAAGAAACAAAATTGCATTTCTCAGTCTACAACAGAGGCAGAGTATGTTTCTGCAGTAGTAAATTGTTCAAATATCATATGGTTCAAATAGCTATTGTCAGGTATGAAGGAGTAAATCGAAGAACCAATCATTATCTACTATGACAACACTAGTTCAATTAACATTTCAAAGAACCTTGTGATGCATACTAAGACTAATCATATTGTAATAAACTATCATTTCTTGAGGGGATTGGTTTAGGACAAGGAAGTAAGGTTGGAATATTTGAATACTAAATAGAAAATTGTAGACACATTCACAAAACCTTTACCTAAGGATGCATTCTTGTATCTTAGAAAAAATCTAGGGGTGATTCCCCTAACCAAGGCTCACTAATGTATAGATTAGTGATGCATCAACTGAGCTACAGTAAAGATCTAACAAGTTGATGTAGATTGTCAGAGCTTATTGCATATGAATCAGTATATTAGGTACACTATAATTTCATTGGATAGAGTCTTTTGGATTTGGATGTCAAAGAGGGAGAGATTACTTATGTCATGCCAAAGAAATTATTAAAGTAAAATATTATTGATGACAAAGGGAGAAATTTTATCAGAAATAGAGATTGATGTAAGAGGGAGAAATATGTATTTGAGTGATTGTGAAGATAGAGGGAGTTTTCTGGATGAGAATCAGAATGAAGCTAAGGACATTAAAAAAAAATTATTCTTGTTTTTGTTGCTCTATAATCCTTTGTATTATGACATGTTGTTTTTCCATCAATGCCAAACAGGGAGATTGTTGAAGAAAATTATTCAATTGTTTATTTTTCTTGATGTATACACAAATGTAGTGATTTTACACAAATACCTATACCTAACCAAACATAGTCAGTGTATGCCAAGTTCTCTCAGGAATTGAAGAAGACTCATATATCAGCCAAGTAATTTTTAATTCTAACCGAGTTCATTTAGGAAAAATAGTAAGGTCAGGCATTGAAGGATTACAATGTTAGCCAAGTTATACACTTAGTGTCAACCGAATAACAACAATTTACACTTTATGTATAATTGGTTATATGCAGCTGACAAACTTAAGTTTTATTATTTATTTGGAACATTATTCAAGCCGACTTGACAAGGCTTATCATATATATACAAGGTCAAGTTTGGATTGAATATATAAGTGAGAAGTGGTAGAGTTTTTCATATGAAGAGTGAAGGAGAAATAAGATGAGTTTCTGATTAAGGATGGAACATCCAGACCAAACTGCAATAGAATATTCAATCAGTGAGGATCTATTTTAAAGCTAGAGAAGATATCTGAATCAAAAAAGATAGTTTCTTCTTCAATTAGGTCAATCCATTGTTACTCTCTAACAATTGTAGCAATGATCCAAATCTCTTTACAGAGTAGACTTAACAGTCTTTCATAAATCCTCTCACAAGGTGGCATTTCTAAATTGAAGTGTTTGAAGACCTCTAACAAGGCCACTCCTAACAGGGTGATTAAATCCTTTAACAGGATCACACCTAACAGTGTATTTTATAACCTTTAACAGGGTTGGCTCCTAACATGGCTCACTTCAAAAGAGTGAAAAACAATAATTAGTTGCAATTGGTGGTTTTCCCAAATTGGGTTTCCACATTAAACCTTGGTGTCATTTGTTTACATGTTATTTTCTTTATGATTTATGTTTCTGCACTTAATAACTAGAGGATAATCACATTTAAGATCTTAAGATTTCTTTGTTAACCGAGTAACAACAGAATATATTTGTTAACTGAGTATTAGTGATAAGTTTGATTAAGACATCTAAGGGACTTGGATTTTTTTGTGGTAACTAATTAACCTCTCCCCTCTCAGTTACTCAACCCATTTCCAACACTTACATGTATTTGTCTTTGTTGATCTTAAGGTTCTCATGTTTTCTTCTAGTTGCTTCTACAATAACACAGAAAGATCAAGTTGTAGTCCTTTCTTGACTATTTTGTAGGCTATGTCTATAGCTCCACATGGTACATTGTTCTATCTCTTTGGATTAGGTAATACTGAGAGGGGGGTGAATCAGAATTACAGTACTTAAAATAAGCTTTAAACCAATTCCACATAAACCATAAGCATACTGAAATTAAAGGAACATAAACAAAAAACACAATACTCATAACACCATTATTTGTTGTCAAGGAAACCCTAGCCAAGTGAAAACCTCAGTGGGGATGGTACCCACAAGCATGCACTAAAGTATAATGTCCATGTTAGGAGACCTAGCTCTGTTAGGAGCTGAATATTACATAGTACAATTCCTTGTTAGAGGAATACAACCCTGTTAAAGGTATACAACACCCTGTTAGGGGCCAAATAATCTTACAACTCTTACAATATGTAATGCCCCACCAGGGAACCCAGGAGAACTTAACCTAAACATGACACTAAGTTTACAGAATATTTTGTTTTTTAAATGTTTACATATAATAATGATCACAATGCAGAAGCAACACAATGAAGTACATGACATACATGAAATACAACTCATACATAGATAACATTCCTCGAGGGTTCCTTGACGTAGAATTACTTAAGCATAATAATCTATGATTAACAAATATAAAGAACTGACATAAAGGTTACATAATCTAAATCAAATAACATACATCTCATAATAAATGATTACATATACATTTGATACCATAAGGTATACTACCTAATCAACATCCACTACACAAGTCGTAGGGTATATAATAATACATAATGAACGTTACAATGCATCCTCCAAAGAATGATAACCAATATCCACATATGGTACAAAACACAACTCAAGTAACTGGTCAAGTGTCCAAAAGACTAGGAAGATGAAATTACAACAAGGAACATCCAAGCATGAAGAAGAAATCATCAGAATCTCAATGGAAATAAGAATCACTACCACCCGACCATGTGGAACCAAAGGTCCACTCCCACAGTGCTGAGGAGATAGTAACAAGCCCATCACACGGGGTATACAACAAGAATGCAAACAAGGTATAAAAGACCTCATACTCAAATGCAAAGGAAGCTCCTAGAAGCACTCTAAACCATAACAAGGAACACTAACAACACCAAAGGTAACTGACACACATAGGATAACCTAAGATGTATATAGGAAGGTGTCATCATGTACGTCTAACCCTTCAGTTTTTTCCTAGCAATCCCTCAATGAATTTTGACACTCAAGTTACCATACATGGCATCAATGACCTTTCAAATAGACAAGATCACTAATGATGTTTTACCAATCCCCTCAAGGCGGAAAGCATCATCTCATCCTTCATCTTAGCCTATACTAGTGCTCAAGCATGGGTGAGGCATTAATCTTATTAGTTCATACTAGGGCATCCTAATTAGGTTAATTATGTTTTCACTTGTTACCACTACTTACAATAAGTGAATCCTAGCAGCCACTTGTGGGCTTTGACACCTATTGCAAGCCACCTCCTACTATACAACTAGGTAACCTACCCTAGGTTCACAAAAGAGTATCATAAATATATATCATAAGTCAAATCGCATCCTCCCCATTCAGGTGCACATAGGTTCTCAATAACCATAAACATTCACAGTGTCCTCACAAGACCAAACAATACATCATAACTAAATTAGGTTGGGTCTAGGAAATCAAGACTATGACATCATCATAAAACACAAATTGACATTGCATAAAGCACTATACAGAAAGTATAATCTCAAAACCTCTGGATTTAGGTCCTAAGGTCATCTAGGCCAATAGATACCTGAATCATGATAACATAGAAGCACCTACAATTAATTTAATCACACACCCAAAATACATCATGTCTCAATAATTTTCATATTCAGAATGCATTAAATTAAATACAATGTTAACGTAGGAATAAACAAATTTATAATCCCTAATCATGCAAATCTATTTATCCACTAAAATTACTATCCAACAATAACTAGATATACCACATTTGGTAAAATGTTAACATTTCCTATAGATCTATTTATAAAAACAACATATAAATACATCTAGGAAATAATTACCAATTTCAGATATAATTATAAAATTTATAAAATTCCTAGGTGCGAGATAAGCATTAATATAAATCACCAAAACAATATACCTAGTATCTTATTTAACACCATAGGATTTAAGGATTAATAATGATCAATTAATAATAACGATAAAAATATATGCTTTTCTTTACCTATTAAATTAATCACAATATTAACTAATTTCCATAATTCCAAACTACATTAGAAATTAATAATAAACTAATTAAATATTAATATAAACTAATTTTACATAATAATACAAACTAATTTGAGTATAAATTTAAACTAACTTAAATATTAATTTAAACTAATTTAAATATTAATTTAAACTAAGCTAATTATTAACTTAAACTAAAACTTAAAAAATTAAATTATAAATAATAATAACAAATCGAAATTAAAAAACCATTCAAAATAAAACCACATTGGAGGGGTCCCCGTGGCCCCCACCCCTCCTATGCAAGAAAGGCTCCGGGCTCCCTTCCTTAAAGGAAGGAGTCATGGCAAGAGTTGTGGCCGACGGCCTCAGCTGCTGTGCCGACAGCTTCGGCTGTCGCGCCTAGCTCTTGGGAGGTGGGGGGTGGTTGGCCCCCGCCTCCCCTAATAATTTTTTTAATTTTTTTTTTAAAACAAATTTTTTTTTCAAAACAAACATTTCAAAAAAAAAAAAAAACTTTTTTTTTAAATTGACAATTCCGAAAACGGGAAATTAAAAAGGTCTTCATTCTTTTTTTTTTGGTCTTTATTTGCTATTTTATTTTTAGTGGTGAACTGTATTTTTTTTTAAAAGGAAAAATCGAGAGAGTTCCTATTTTGAAAGCATTTAAATTTTATAAAGAGAAAATTGATTTCTTTCCTCCTATACAATTTATTTTCAACCATTATATACTTTAAACTATAGTCTAGATTAATTTTTCATTTTCTAGGAGTTTTAGAAGGGATCTTTCAATGAAAATTGGCCAGCATAACAATACTATACTAAATAACAATTTCCTAAAATAATAAGAAAACTAGGGTTTCAAGAACACCCTTTAAAACAAGAATTTCAACAACTCATTATTAAGGAAATTTAATCAAATTACGTATAAAGAAGGCACAATTTAAACAAGAATTGAATCACAAAAAATGATTCATATTCAGAATGCATTAATACAATAATAACATAGGAATAAACAAATTGATAACCCCTAATCATGCAAATCCATTTATCTACTAAAATTACTATCCAACAATAACTAAATATATCACATTTGGTAAAATGTTAACATTTCCTATAGACTTATTTATAAAAGCAACATATAAATACATCTAGGAAATAATTACCAATTTCAGATATAATTATAAAATTTATAAAATTCCTAGGTGTTACATAAGCATTAATATAAATCACCAAAACAATATCCCTAATATCTTATTTAACACCATAGGATTTAAGGATTAATAATGATCAATTAATAATAATGATAAAAATATATGCTTTCCTTTACCTATAAAATTAATCACAATATTAACTAATTTCCATAATTCCAAAATACATTAGAAATTAATAATAAACTAATTAAATATTAATATAAACTAATTTTACATAAATTTAAAATAATTTAAATATTAATTTAAACTAATCTAAATATTAACTTAAACTAAAACTTAAAAAATTAAATTATAAATAATAATAACAAATCAAATAAAAAAACCATTTAAAATAAAACCACATGGGGGGGGGGGGTCCCGTGGCCCCCACCCCTCCTATGCAAGAAAGGTCATGGGCTGCCTTCCTTAAAGGAAGGAGCAGCGACAGGAGCTGTGGCCAGCGGCCTCGGCTGTCGTGCCGGCAGCTTCGGCTGCCGCGCCCAGCTCTTGGGAGGTGGGGGGTGGTGGCCCCCGCCTCCCCTAATAATTTTTTTAATTTTTTTTTAAACTATTTTTTTTTAAAAAGAAACACTTCAAAAAAAATTTTAATTTTTTTTTTAAATTGACAATTCTAAAAATAGGAATTTAAAAAGGTCTTCATTCTTTTTTTTTTTGTCTTTATTTTCTATTTTGTTTTACTGGTGAACTGTATTTTTTTTTAAAAGGAAAAATCTAGAGAGTTCCTATTTTGAAATCAATTAAATTTTGTAAAGAGAAAATTGATTTCTTTCCTCCTATACAATTTATTTTCAGCCATTATATAGTTTAAACTATAGTCCAGAGTAATTTTTCCTTTTCTAGGAGTTTTAGAAGGGATCTTTCAACGAAAATTGGCCAGCATAACAATACTATGCTAAATAAAAATTTCCTAAAATAAAGCAAACTAGGGTTTCAAGAACGCCCATTAAAACAAGAATTTCAACAACTCCTTATTAAGAAAATTTAATCAAATTACGCACAAAGAAGACACAATTTAAACAAGAATTGAATCACAAAAAAGGCTCAAACCCTACCTTAGATCCAATGCGAGAACATGATGAATTTTTCCGTTGAAGATGATTAAACCTTGGATCTACCAAGCACACACACAATCACAAATTCCACACAAACTTTTTCCAACATGCATCCACAAAAATTCACAAATCTTCCAAAACCAAGAACACACAAAGCTTCTCCAAAATGCTCCCCAAAACCTTGTTATGTTCAAATGAGAGAAGAGTCCCCTAAAGAGGATCAACTTCCCATAATCAAGAAAACCCTAATGAAAACACACTAGATAACTCCTAAAAGAACTCAACTCCAAAATTGAAAGTAATTATTTAATTATTAATTAAAATATCTAATTACTTGCACAACTCAACTTTGACTTAGTAACCCAAGTTGCATTTTGAATTCAAACTCTAAATTCACTAATGAACTTGCACATGAAATTAATAAAATATTAAATTAAATAACATAAATATTTAAATCACAATAATCTATGCAACTTAATATTTAATTATTTAATAAAGCATAAAAGCATATTTACTCTAATTTTCAATTAAATATTAATATTCAATAATTGCACTTTAATTAACCTTTCAATTAAACATAGGTATTTATTTTAATTTTCAATTAATTAAATACCCTATATTTAATAATTAATTACAATAATATTCAATTAAATAAATAACATGATATAACACACAAATAATCAAATCAAGCATCTGAAACCGAACACAAGCAAAATCAAACATGATCAAGGAAAGGGATACTCGAATTCCTTCAACTAGATGAATTCGGTAAGGGTAGTCAAACGAGTACTTGTCCACTAACTAGGACAATTAGGTTTAGGATAGGATTTGGACCTGAAAACTATCTCCCCTCTCTTACCATTGAGATTATTGTGATAGGGCACGCTCACTCCTGCCAATTCAGGGAAGACGTAGCCTAGTACTTGAAAACCTGTCATCACAAAGATGAACGCACATGCATATATAATATGGAAAACAATGGTTGAGACTAGGTTATCATGTGGATCTCGCCAAAGCAAGTAACTATGAGTCTGTCCCATACCATACCAAGCACATCAAACAGTAACGTAAAACATACAATGATCCATGTGCATATAAATCTAAGGTCAGTATTTTCAAAAAACCATAATCAAAATGAAATCCTAACATATACATAGGTATCATTAAATAACCCTAAATCACATATACACAAATGATACAACATGATAATAATGGATCAATATATACTGAAATGTAATACACAAGTATCCTCAAGATCAACTGAAATAACTACACATACATCAAAATGCTTAAAAGAGTTTGGCATCCACAAACTGAAAATCAAACTAAGAGGTGGGTATTACACAATAATACTTTTGTTACAAAAGTTTTCTCAGTAATGAACAAAAACAAGCATCTCCAATGCTTAGATAGTTCCAGTCATAGTTATGTAATGATCTCTATCATTATCTTCTCTACCATTCACATCTCATATATCATATATCCATCCAGTACATCAATTCACACTTCTCTCTTCAAAAAGACACACACACACACACACACACACACACACACACACACATATCTTTATCTTTATCTTTATCTTTTACCAAGTTGACTCTCTTAATCAAATATTACATAGTCGGCTCTCAATACAAAATACAATTATTAATGCAAATATCCAATACATAGTAATCCCTCTTAAATAATAAAAATATATTATCAACAATCACAATCTATCTTATCCTTCCAAGAGTCCACGTCATACTCCCCAAATGGTCGCTTCAATTCAATTGCTCTATATCACTTTTTTGTTGTTATTGCATGTCTTCATTTCACTGTACCTCTCTATAAACTTTACCAAAGTCTAATTGATCTTAGATGTAGGTTGTACATACCCCATAGTATCTCCCTCTAAGATCTCTCTTCTTAACTCATTGATCTAAATCTTTGATACCCAAAATACCTCTGTATTTATACTCTATACTTAGTCAATTCCAAAATAGAATCACCAAAAATTAACTCCAGATCAATCGATCAATATGAAAGATGTGTTACCATAAATTAAAACCAAAAAGGTAATCATAACACACAAAATCCATCACTTTCCAACAATCTTTCGCTTTGGCATTGATGGAAACACTTACGAAAAAAATGACTAAGTGTTCCAACAAAACTATCTCTCCTTTTCTTCCTCTATTATTTTCTTCTCTCTTCTTCTATATTCATTTTTATTTTTTCTCATATTTTTTTTTGTTCTTCTCTTCTCCAATTTTTATTCTTTTCTCTTCTCCCCCTTTGAAAACAATGACAAAGGTGCATAAAAGTAATAAGAGTAGTGCTTTCTCGTTGTTTTCAGAATATCTTGAAAACAATCTTCCAAGATCTTCACTTCTACACTCCATGAATTAACCAATAGATGACTAACATGAATTAGTTCATTTAGTGCAATTGATTTTGTCTCTGCTTCTTTCAACTCTGTGGGCATACAGTTTGACAATGCTTCTCTGGATAAGAGCCCCAAACTATACCAAAAATGACACTTAGGGCTTCACAATACCCCTTACTCCCATACAATATAGGGCTCTACTAAAGAGTTACCAAAACCCACAATGACAAGACTAGGTCTTGTACCCAATCTTCAACACCCTTAAGGGTACAATATGACACAAATAGAACCAATTAATCTAGGGATGGAACAAGGGTTCTACCAATGCTAGACATCAATTTTAGATGCAATGAAACACAAATCCCACTCCAAAGTATCTCTGAGACTCAATTTGGACACCTAAACCTACATAGGGATACAAGGAGAAAATATGGATTCTTGAAGGAAACTTACTTGGAACTCCACCAAAGAAAGTCTTGACCACCCTCAATCTCTCCAATCCATCCAACAACAACACCCTCCAAGCTATGACTCTTTACCAATCCCCTAAATCTTGTTGTCCTAAATTCTCTCATAGGCCTAATAGGGCGAATAGGCCACTTTTCGAAAGCAAGTGCTTGAATCTGGATACAATTTCGAATTCCTCTAATTGGAATACTTATGGGATCTTACAAAACTTCTAAATCCAAGGATTTATGCTTCTATTCCACCCCTGGCCCGAGTTGTGCCTTAAAAACCAAATTCTGGACAATCACATCTAGATGCTTGTCCAGAGGGTTTAATACTTTCTCCCTCCATCGATTTCCTCCTTATCTAAGACCTCCAAATTATTAAATCACATCCTCCCTCCTTTTTCTCCACCAAGTCCTAGGATGTTTCCATGGTGGAGTCTCCGGGAAAGAGGGATTTTGTCTCAAAACCCTAGTTAGGGCCTTCTTGCCACTAGTGGACAATAAAAAATGGATAACTTTCAATTCCATACACTTAAAACCTTAAAAATACTTGGGAAATTCAACTAAGACTCTGGATCAACTTTCCCAATCCTTTAATGGTGCATTGGGATCTGGACGAATCCATACCACTAAGAAAATCAGTTAGAATTAGAGAAAATAGTTTAAATTTTATTGATTTCAATGCCAAAAATTTACAATTGATCCACTCCAACCATGGAGTAATATTTTCCAACCTTTTAATACATTTCCCAAGCATTTCCAACTAACAAAATTGGTTTTGAACATTGGGATTCAAAAGTTGCAACTTTTTGCAAAAGTTGCATTATGTAACATTGATAACTTTTTGCAAAATTTGTCAACTCTAACTAAAATTGCAAATTTTTGTGTTTTTAATCCATAGGGGACCTTAGAAGGATTAAAATAAAATTCCTACCCTTTCTTAGGTTCCCTAGACTATTCTAGCCTAATCTAACCAAATTTGTCCAAAATGACTAAGGTAGACAACTAGGTTTAGAACATCACCTAGTGTCTCCTTATCTTACAAATAGGACTTTATGATTGACATTGGATCCTAGATCCAATCACTATCCTAAACATTTATGATTGGGTCCATTGATGTGCTTGCAATGGATGAAATTGAGGGTACTCCTGCACCATACTCTTGGGGTGCATTGATCTCAAGTCCCCTTGAGATAAGGTCTTCTAAACTGGAGCCATGCTTCTGAATTTCTTGCTCATCCATCCATATAGATTCTTCCTCAGGACTGCCTTTCCATCTTACCAAATATTTATTGTAAACATTCTTTCTTGTTTGTTTGGTGATCTTTTCATCTAAGATATTTTCAAGCTCTTTTGGTGCATAAGGGGGTATACCTGCAACATCTTCTTCAAGCTCTTCAACTTGCACTTCAGAACATGCATTCACATCACCTTTATATGGGATTAGATCAGAAATTTTGAATATAAGGGAGATACCAAGGTGTGAGGGTAGTTTGATCTGATATGCATTCATCCCATGTTTCTTCAACACTAGACATGGTCCTACTTTCTTCATGAGTAGTTTAGTGTGCTTGCCCTTAGGAAACCTTTCCTTTTTCAAATATTCCCACACCAAGTCTCCAACCTACAACTGGACATCTCTCCTATATTTTTCTTTGGGTTGTTTATACTTTTCTACACTCCTTTCAAGTTCCAATCTCATCAAGTCATGAATTTCTTTCATACTCTCTACAAATTCTTCTCCATGAGCACTGACTGGAGTGTTTTATGGCAATTCTCTGAGTTCCAAGATGCCTCTTGGAATTTTCCCATATAAAATCTGAAAGGGACTCTTCCCTATGCTCTTGTTGACTGATTCATTGAAAGCAAACTCTTCTTGGGGTAGGACTACATCCCACTTGTCTCCATATTGTTTTTTCAATAATCTTAGCAGATTGCCAAGTGATTTGCTCACAACTTCTGTCTACCCATCTATTTGTTGATGGTAGACAGAACTAAAGCTTAGATTGGTCCCTAACCTCTTCCATAAGGTCCTCCAAAAGTGACCAATAAACTTCACATCTCTATCAGAAAGAATAGTTTGAGGTAAGCCATTTATCCTCACAATTTATTTGAAGAACAAACTTGCAATTGATGATGCATCATTGGTACTTTTACAAGGGATAAAGTGGGCCATTTTACTAAATATTTCCACTACAACATAAATGCTATCATATCCCTTTTGTGTCCTAGGCAATCCCATCACAATATCCATGTTGCAACTCTTCCAAGGCCTTGTAGGAGTAGCTAGGGGTTGGTATAGTCCTATATTAGTGGATGTGCCCTTGGCTCTTTGACAAATTGTACATGTCTCCATAATCTTCCTTACTTCAGTTTGAAATTTAGGCCAATAATATAACCTCCTCACTTGTTCCAATGTCTTTTCCAAGCCAAAATGTCCTCCCATGCTTCCTGCATGCTTCTCTCTAATGATGTTCTCCCTCATTGAAAATTCCAGAATGCACAACTGGTGTCCTTTGAAAAAAATTCCATTTTGAATTAAATAATCTGCATACTCAACATGATAAGCCTCAGAAAAGTCAGAATACACCTTATAAATATCATTGAAATCATTATCATTTTTATACATGTCCTTTAATGAATCAATCCCTACACTTTGAATTTGGATTTGTTGCACAACTAGAGTCCTCCTTCTCAATGCATCTACTACCTTATTGGCAATTCCTTTCTTATGTTTGATTGAAAATGTGTAGGCTTGTATTGGTTCAACTCACTTCATGTGCTTGTGGCTTAGTTTCTTCTAGCTATTCAAGAAACTCAAAGCTTGGTTGTCTGTGAAGACAACAAATTCTCTTGGAAGGAGGTAGTGCCTCCATTTCTTTAACGAATGGACCAGGGAATATAGTTCCA
Source organism: Thuja plicata (assembly GCA_018584345.1). NCBI lineage: Eukaryota > Viridiplantae > Streptophyta > Pinopsida > Cupressales > Cupressaceae > Thuja > Thuja plicata. Next base: position 168,606 of record MU226437.1, read on the forward strand.
AGTCATAAGAGGAGTATTTCCTCTTTTCTTAATTTAATTTTTCTCTAAAAAAGGATATAGTCCTTCCCTCTTTGCTCAAGACAGACCCTACAGCCAGATTTGAAGCATCACATTCAATAGTGAAAATCTTTTGAAAATCAGGGAACACTAGGATGGGTTTCTCCATTACCTTTTTCTTTATCATTTGGAAAGCTTCTTCTGCATCCTTATTGAACACAAAATTACACCTTTTCCCACCCTTAATGGTATCAAGGATAGGAGCACACAACTGAGTGAAATTTCTAATTAACTTTCTATAGAAGGAATCAAGTCCATGAAAGATTCTAACTTCAGTCATTGTTCTAGGAGAAGGCCAATTCAAGATGGATTCTACCTTCTTAGGGTCTATTTTAATGTTTCCTCCTGAAATCACAAATCCCAAGTAAACAAGTTCTTCTTCAATAAAAACACACTTTTCAAAATTAATGAAAAGTTTATCTTCATGCAGCCTCTTCAAAACCAAGTTAAGGTGTTCTAAGTGTTCTTCCTTATTCTTACTAAAGATAAGGATGTCATCAAGTTATACTTTGAAATTTTTTCCTAGGAAAGGTTTGAGCACCTCATTTGTGAGACTCATGAATGTGCTCAGATCATTTGATAGGCCAAATGGAATCACCCTCCATTCATACAAGCATTCATTGGTTTTAAATCCAGTCTTCCACTCATCACCAGCCCTAATCCTTATTTGGTGGTAGCCAATCTTCAAATCAACCTTAGAATAGCACCTTTCACCCCCTAAGTGATCCAATAGATCCTCTATCCTATGCATAGGAAATCTATACCTAATTTTGATTCTATTTATTGCTCTAGAATCAGTGCATAATATCCATGTACCTTCCTTTTTAGGGGCTAAAAGAGGAGGTACTACACAAGGACTGAGACTCTTAGTGATCAAACCCTTATCCTATAGTTCTTGAATCTTCTTTTCCATCTCCTTAATCTACTATGGAGTCAAATTGTATGCTACTTTTTTGGGTAAGGTTGCTCCTAGGATCAAGTCTATGTTATGACTTATGTCTCTGATTGTGGGAAACTCATTTGGTAAGTCTTTGGTGACAATGTCCTTATACTAGTCAAGTAGGTCTGCAACTTCCTTAGGGCCTACTCTTCTCAAGGTCTTTATCACTTTCTCAACCTTTTGAGGTTTTTTATCCTTCGGTAAAATAACTAGGGCATAGAAAGGAGTCTTTTCCTCTTTCAAAGTTTTTAAAAATTCCTTTTCACCAACAAACAAAAATTTAGAATATTTTTTCTCTTCTATAGAATCAGACAGTGGTAATAATGTTACCTTTTTACCTTTGTAGTTTATTTTTTATGTGTTCAACCTTCCATAACTGTGAGCCTCCACATCATATTGCCAAGGTCTCCCAAGTAATAAGTGGCAAGCATCCATTGGAACAATGTCACAGAGAACTTTGTCTTTGTACTTCCCAAGTTGGAATTCTACCCAATCTTTCTCTTCTATGATAGTTTATTGCTTCTTTGTGACACATTAATCCTTGTAAGGGTTTGGATGGGGCACCCTCCTCATCTTCAATTTCTTTACTACTTCCTCTAACACCAAGTTTTTTGTAGACCTACTATCAATCACCATCTTGTAGACTCTGTCTCCCACCTTGTACATGGTCCTGAATAGACTCTTCCTCTGAGGGGGTTCATGGGTGCTTGGAGCCTTTAGCAATGTCCTTCTCATCATGAGGACTTCTCCTTACTCAGGGGGTGCATAAGAACCACATGCATTTTCTCCTTGGTTCTCATCTTCTCTAACCATGTTTTCCCTTCTCTTTGGCTGATTGATTGCCATCTTTGGACACTTGGATGCTAAGTTCCCTAGTTGGTTACATCTATAACACCTTGGAGGTCCTAAAATTCTCCCTCCAAACCTTCCCCTTGAATCTCCTCTTCTTCCTCTACAAGATCCTCTCGAACTACTTTCTCCAAAAGAGTTCTCTTGATTTCCCTCTCTATGACTGGTTTCTCCAAAATTTATAGGAGCTTTCCCTTTATGACTTCTTGTCCCTCTTCCTCTACTTTGAAAGTCTCTCTGGCCTCTTCCTATTCCACTTTTCTCTTGTCTTATCTTGATTTTTTCCTCAACTTTTAGTGCTAATTGATAACACTTTTGGACAGTAGTAGGGGAACATAAAATTAGTTCATCTTGGATGTTTATCCTCAACCCCTACATATATCTAGCAAGTTTGACACTCTATAGTGCCACTAACTTATATTTCATGGCAAGTTTATAGAATTCTTTAGTATAAATTGAGATATACATATCCTTTTGTCTTAAACTTTGTCTCTTCTTATGAAGTTGAACTTCATAATCTTCTGGCACATAGGCGGTGAGGAAACTCAGGTGCGGAAACAGCTTCCTACGCTAATCTCTATAGGAAAGTATTGTGCAAATTATTTTAAATCCTTACAATTTCAAATTCGTTAACTACTTTAACAAAGATATTGCAACCACATACCATGCATACAGAAAACAGAGAATGACACAATGATATACCCTGGGGAAAACCTTTTGGTAAAAAACCCCAGCACTCCAAAACCTGCACAATGTATTGATCAAAACTATTACAGCTTACAATACACTTGCAATGCAAGTTCTTTCAGAATATTTCAAAAGCCTTGAAGACAAATCACGGTAGCATAAAATGTTCCAACAATACACTCACATCACCACTCTTTGCAACCCTAAAAAATGTTTATATCATGCGTTTCACTTTTAGGGCTACTCCCAAAGATAACCGTAGTAGGGTTTTACCATTCTCCGAGAAAATTATCAGTTGCCACATGTCTTCACCTGTCATTGAATCTTCCTGACATAGATCTTACATGTCATAGGAATCTGTCATAACCATTTTAGCCATGATCTCCTTACACACAATTCAAGATGCCGACACATCAACATTATTTGCAAGAAATACATTTTACAAAACAAATAATAAGAATAGGAATTATCCAAGGTTGAGACACCTTATTCCTAACATAGGCTTCCTTCACCAAGGGCACCATCTTCTTCCAAGTGCTTACTGGATTATTTTCCATCTTCACCCTCTCTGCTTGAGTGAATTTCCACCAAGCTAGGGAAGATCCCTTCAACTTGGACTTTTCTATCCTAACCTTCTGATGCTCTTGTATCTCCTCACATTCAAAGAAACTAGTGAGTGCATCAATCCAAACCATTACTTCTTCTAGATCCATCTTCCCATTGTAGAAAGGTAGATCAATTCTAGTATCCATGGTCCTTTCCATGGATTTCAAAGTCTTCAAGAGCAGCCTCTGTTCTCCAGAGACTTCTTCTTCTTCATCCTCATGTATAGGGGTCTCTTCATCACTCCCCTCCTCTTCAATTCTAGAGTTTCCACTACTCCCTCTCTTGACTTGTTCCCTGAGTCTTTCCATTTCCTATCTCATCAACTTCCTCTCCACATCATGTTCCTTCACTACTCTCAGTAGTTTAGCATTTGACATCCTATTAGGAAGTTCACTTTCTTCACCATCCGCCATGGTTGCAACTTGTCTTCCTCTAAAGATCTACTAGTTTCTCTGATACCACTTGGAGAAGAGCCTCAAAATATACCAAAATTTACACTTAGGGCTTCACAATACCCCTTACTCCCATAAAATCTAGGGCTCTACTAAAGAGTTCCCAAAACCCACAATGACAAGACTAGGTCTTCTACCCAATCTTCAACACGCTTAAGGTCACAATATGACACAAATAGAACCAATTAATCTAGGGATGGAAAAAGGGTTCTACCAATGCTAGAAATCAATTTTAGATGCAATGAAACACAAATCCCACACCAAAGCATCCCTGAGACTCAATTTGGACACCTAATCCTACATAGGGATACAAGGAGAAAATATGGATTCTTGAAGGAAACTTACTTGGAACTCCACCATAGAAATTATTGACCACCCTCAAACTCTCCAATCCATCCACCAACAACACCCTCCAAGCTAGGGCTCTTGACCAATACCCCAACTCCTTATGTCCTCAATTCTCTCCTAGGCCTAATAGGGCTAATAGGCCACGTTTCCAAAGAAAGTACTTGAATATGGATTCAATTTCAAATTCCTCTAATTTTAATACTTGTGGGATATTACAAAACTTATAAATCCAAGGATTTAGGCTTCCATTCCACCCCTAACCCGAGTTGAGTCTTAAAAACCCAATTCTGGACAGTCACATCTATATGTCTGTCCAGAGGGTTTAATCCTTTATCTCTCCATTGAATGCCCCCTAATCTAAGACCTAAAATTTATTAAATCACATCCTCCCTCCTTTCTCTCCTCCAAGGCTTAGGATTTTTCCATGGTGGAGTCTCTGGGAAAGAGGGATTTTGTCTCGAAACCCTAGTTAGGGCCTTCCTGCGACCAGTAGACAATAAAAAATGGATAACTTCCAATAATATGAACTTATAACCTTAAAAACAATTGGGAAATTCAAATAATACTCTGGATCAACTTTCCCAATCCTTCAATGGTGCATTGGGATCCGTATAGATCCGTACCACTTAGAAAATTAGTTAGGATTACATAAAATAGTTTGAATTTTATTGATTTCAATGCCAAAACTTTACAATCTATCCACTCCAACCATGGAGTAAGGTTTTAAAACCTTTTAATACATTTCCCAAGTATTTCCAACCAAAAAAATTGGTTTTTAACATTGTTATTCAAAATTTGCAACTTTTTACAAAAGTTGTATTATGCAACATTGACAACATTGACAACTTTTTGCAAAAGTTGTCAATTGTAACTAAACTTGCAAATTTTTGTGTTTTGACTCCATAGGGGACTTTAGAAGGATTAAAATAAAATTCCTACCCTTCCTTAGGTTCCCTAGACTATTCTATCCTAATCTAACCATATTTGTCCAAAATGACTAAGGTAGACAACTAGGTTTATAACATCACCTAGTGTCTCCTTGCCTTACAAATAGGACTTTACAATTGACATTGGATCCTAGATCCAATCACTATCCTAAACCTTTATTTTTGGGTCCATTTATATTATTTCAATGGATGAACTTGAAGTTTCTCTTGCACCATTCTGCATTCTTCTCCATGTCAGATAAGTGGGTTTCAAGAATTGATAGCTTAGGAGTGATTAAACTCTTCAACAAACCAAACCTTGTCACGACTCTCCCTTTCACAATATCCAACACATTTAGATTATCCAAAATCCTTATTACTTTTATGTCCATTTCCATCATATATTGTGAGGAGGTCTCACAAACGTCCATCATACTGTTCAAGGTTTCCCTTTCCTTAGCAATAATGTCTTCAATGCTTTGAACATGTCTGATTGGGTTTATGCAATAACTGAATAGTTTCCTGCCATGTGCAACACAACTCTTAGAATTTGTTGTTACATTTCTTAGAATTCCCAAGTCCCATGAGATAGACTGGAAAAATTCAATCAGTTTCTTCTCTAAGTAGCTCTTCTCTACCTTATCTTCAACAATCTTTACTAGGTTCTCATAGTGACCATCAAACTCAAAAAGTGTCATCTTCAAGTTCTCTCTATCATCTCTAATCTGGAAAACAATAGGTACTGGGAGTAATTTATTCATAGTATTAGTTTCCATGAGCATTACCTTAGTCTTCTTGTCACTCTTCTTCTTTGATCTCTCCTTGGCTTTAGTAAGTGTGGTGAAAGCTAAGTTCAGCAACTAATCCTCATTTATACGATCAACATCAACATCAACCTCTATAGGTTTTATTTTACTTGCCAACAATAGGATAAAAGATGTGTTTACCTCAATTTTGACTTCAGCTTTTGTTTCTTCTTCTTTCTGCTCCATTTTGTTTAATACTTTCTCTTTATATTCTTCCTCTATTTGTTCTTCCTATTTATGTTCTTCCTCTTTAGCCATAATATGGTCAATGTTTCCTTCAAAAGGGTCCTTCTCATCATGAGAAGTTTCAAGTGTCACAGGCACACTAGAAACATAGAAATATGGTTGCATGTCATCTTCACTTCTCTCAGTACTTTCCTCAGCTACATTTGAACTCTCTCCCATTCCTAAGGGTGTAGGAATTGTAGTCTTAAGAGGTGAAGTCTTCTCACAAATAGTTGAAAAAAGTATTTGATCTAGTGCTTTCTTAGTCTCTTCAAGAATATCTTCATCCTTTCTTGCAATGATTTTCACTATCCTTGCCTTAGTCCTCAATAATGGTTTTAGTTATTTGAATACTCTCTCTCTCTCTCTCTCTCTCTCTCTCTCTCTCTCTCTCTCTCTCTCTCTCTCTCTCTCTCTCTCTCTCTCTCTCTCTCTCTCTCTCTCTTGCATGGATATCATAGGTAACATTTTATCAATCACTTGATTTTTGATAGTTGCATCTTCAATATGTTCTAATTGTTTTCTTATTTCCAATCTTCCATACAAATCTTCAGGTACACTGCCCTCAATCGTGAATATATTTTTCTTGAAAACAAGTAAATGATTTACTACAATATCTTCAATCTTAAGTTTGTCAGATTCCTCATACCTATCATAGTATTTTTCTATTGTAACCACCTTTCCCTACTCAATAGCCCTCTTCTCAATCAATTATAAGTGAGGTTTCCATATTTTTCTATCACTTTCATCTTTATATTCTTCTCTCTCAATCCTATGTTCTTTAGGTGGTGATTTCTATTTGGAGGATCTGGTGTTCACTCTAGGAACCAAATTTACTACATGCGAGCTCTTCAAAGATGATGAAGGGGTGTCTACATCAATTACTATAGTAGGTGTAGTAGCTATCATCACAAATTTAGGATGTGGAAGGGATGAAGTACTAGAATTTTCCAATATAGAATATCCTTCTAGTAATTTCCTCTTTAATTCCATCAATTATTCATTAGTCAATCATGCCTTCATTCCACAGCCATGAATGATGTTCTTGACTTTTATTTTTCTCAAGCCTCTGGTATGTTCTTCTCTCTCACTTCAGCTAATTTTTCTTCATAAGTACCCCATCTCTTCTCATATGTATCTACCTCGAATGCCAGAACATGTTCGATCTACATAGTTAGTATTTTTGAACTCACTTTGTATCCCATAGGATAACACCATTTCTTCCTAGGACAGCTGCCTCAAAGCATACACAATCGGTTTCAACCATGAAACAAATTGTATCCTTGTATTTTTCAACTAAGTCCTCAGGGATCATGTATCTTTCTTTAATCTACCTCTGAAGAACCTTAATCATTCCAAATAGCTCTCCATCAACCCATGTGTTGTTCTATCTTCTGTAACTTTGTGAAATCTGAATACCAGTAGGTATCCCTTTCCTCCAAACACTAGGGTTTATTCCTGGAAATATGTGCTCAATGTGTATGTACATGTGCATTAGAAGTGAACCAAATATGAATGTTTTGGATTTGTCTTTCTTTATCAACTTCACATTCTCCAAAAACTATTGTACCAACACTTCACATAGGTTATAATTTGTGTTCTCTTTCACCATTCTATAGGCCATCATGATAACTCCACCAGATACAAAATTAGGTCTACTGCTATAGTAGAATTTGTAACCAAGTAACATAGTAATCAATCTCACATCCTGCTGAAATATGTCATCTACTATCATAGCTCGCCTATCTCATTTCGAGTGTCTTAGGATTTAAACTTGCTTATTAACATGTTTCTCTACCATAGGAATGATTCCAATATTTTCCAATTTAGTAATCTCATGTATCAATTCACTACATCTTCAGAGGTTGTTCACCTATCCAAATAAACCGATCATGTACTCTACTCAACAATATCTTAAACCATTCTTCTTCACTGAATTCGTGTAAATCCAAATTTTTTTTTCATAATGTTTAACTCATTAACATGTTTGAAATAATCTTTCATTTTCCATTATCAGTCATGTATTCCATTTTAGTAGAAATTTCATTGATACCCAATATGTCATACTTGCAATGAATGTATTCCCTAATGTCTTCTACATGCAAGACGTCATGAGGAATTGGACTCTATTTTGAACACCAAAGTATTGAAGCGGATAAGAAAGAACAAGTACATTTATTACTTAGTTAAATGGAAAGGTCTTCCTTCCATAGATGCTACCCCGATGACTGAAGATGAGATCAAACAACATGGCACCATTGTTGCTCAACTATCCTCAAGTGGGAACTTGAGTTCCCATCTCATTGGGAGTATGGTGTAGGAGCACCCAAAATAAACCACATGCTCCTATGGACCCTAGGGGTTCATTCAAGGTCCTAAGAGGCCTTTACAAACATAAACACACTAGGGTTAGTCATTGGATCACCATGTAAGACCATAGTACCAAGATTGGCACAATATAAGCCCTTGGGTCACTATGAGTCAGTTATGATCCCGAACCCTAGAAATAGGATATTTTTGAGTTTTTAGTGTTTGGATCCACTAGGGATCATCTCATTAACATCTTGACCAAATTTGGTGACTAGAGTTGCAAAAATGCACAAAATGTAAAAGTTGCTCAAAAGTTGTCAAGCAACTTTTGAGCAAACTTAACAATTTTTTGAAAATCAACTCCCAAATGGTCAAGGAAATTCAAATTTGTTTTGTACCATTGGGAGTGCCTAAAATATCCCATTCAGGTGGGTGGTAGGTGAGAGATGTAATTTGTTATTTGAAATCAATAAAATATAACCATTTTCTTGCATTATGGGAAAAATAGTCATCGTGTATGGATAGGTACGGCTAGAGAAGCATGTGAATCTAACACAGGGAGATAGTGGTTTGAATCTTCTTCCTTTTGGTTTTGGTCTCATGCTTTGATCATTTGTAGGTTGCAAGTTATTCAATTTTTAATCCTACTTCCTGGACTATAGGCTCTAAGTGAGGGTTTCTTAGAAAATTGTTTGTATCTTCACCTTTTACCATTGGAAACTAATAACCCTTGGTGGAAATATTTCTCTTAGGATGCCCTTTAACATTCTGCAAGATAGGGTTGTCAAGTTGTAGGGAAGTGGGAAAGAATTGATGCCCTAGGTGTATATGCACATGTATGCACCAATCCTAATTTAGGACAGCAGTCATAACTTTTGTCTTGGGATTGATCAGAGGCTCTAAGAAGGAGGAGGAGACATTTGTGCATCCCCTAACATATTCCAATAGTCAGTTTGGGCATTAGATGTACCTAAAGGGTACTTATAGTGTAATTGGAAGCCTACTTAGGGCTAATTGGTAGAGCAATTTGGTTCACCATTCTGTCTTCTTTTCAATTACAAGTTCCAAGGATTAAGTCCAAAAACTTTGGCCATAAATTGTATTTGAAACCCTGATTAGTTCATGTGGTTGTGTGGAGAAATCTCAGATGAGATCAAAATTCCCTCTGAAAAAGGCCACAAGCAAAAACCTAGGTTCGTGAAGCAACCATGGGGTATGGGTTGTCTTTAAGTGAAAGAACCATTGGAAATAGGAAGTAGGGACCTAAATAGACCAAAATTACAAGCATAGGTCACCCTTGGTCCTACATGTCATTTTGGGGGTATTCTTGTGATTGAGGGTCATTGTCTTGTGAGACCAGCCTAAATAGTTGGTATTGAAGGATTGATAAATGTAGTGATTAGGTTACCCTTGGGGTTTTGGGGTTGTGAGAACCTTAATCAAATCCTTCTATTACACTTTTGATAAGAATAAAGCCTTGTGACCATCACAAAGATAACAATCTAGGGTACCTTGACCTATTAAGAGACCTTTGCCAAGCATCTAGTTGCGCACTGCATCACATGATACCCATGATGCTAAGAAGGGCCCGAGGGCATCTAGGAGGCATAAGGAGGTTATTTCATGGCTACATCTTGTGAAAATGGTCCTCTTCAAGTCCATGTGAGGCTTATGTGTATTAATTTTTATTTTTGGCTTCTCCTACAATGAGGTCTACTACTACCCCTATTTCAGGTAGGTCTCTTGGAGACCTATCCTTTGTTCATCCTTGTGTTGGGAAGTTTTCTTGAGTATGAGTTGTATGTTTGTTTTCTTCTTGTTGTGTATACATATTTGTTTCCCGTTCCAAATTTGATCCCCAAGCTCGGGGCTGGCCTTGTAAAGGCCTAGGTTGGGAGGTGAGCCTCCATGGTCAACCTCAACTAATCAGGTACCAGCTGGTAGTGGAAGATGTCATTTACCCTTTCATGGAAGATGGGAACCACTGTAAAATTATAACTTGTAAACTATCTTTTGGGGTATCTCAGGATTGTAATGAAATTATATGAACATATGTAATCTTAAATTATTGAAATCTTTTATTTCATTATGTACTTGGAGATTCTATGAAAGGAAATATAACCATATTTCATTTTATAATTTGAAAAAGATTTGAGGTTTATACAAAACAGTGAGGAAGCTAATTGATTATTATGTCATTGTTAAAGCTCAATAGTATTTCCTTCATCATAAAAAGAATGAAAGTTCTAATTAAAGAATTAGTGTTTTTCATTTGTTATGTTCTTGAGAGGAGAAATATATATATTTTTAGCACCTAGTAGATTTTAGCGAAATTTTCAAATAAATATAAATGCATTAATTTTATAATCTTTCCACCATATTGTGGAGATTAAAATATGGATATCATTGATCAAATAAAATTTTAAAAAACATGCCCTTAAACAACCCCTGTTTAGACACAGAGGTGTTTTACACCAGTCCTTTGTTTTATGCTGGTTGAGTGATATATATATATATATAAGTTTACTATTAAAAATATGTTTATGTTAATTGTATTTTTTTTTATCCAACCTTGCTATGATTTTTTTGGGGATTTGTTTTCATTGGAAAGCAGGAGGGAGGGGCGCAGCCTTTCCCATCCCACTGCCCTTAGTTTAGGGGCCGTGCAAAGCACGGGCCACCCGTCGGCATCCCTCTTTCCTCCTCCGTTGTGGGTTCCTTGTCTTCCCCGCCACTGCTGAGTCCGCCGCCGCTGTCAGCGTCTTCTTCCCCTCCCTTCACAGGCCTTCTACCACTTTTTCTCGTGTTGCCACCGTCTGCGGCAACCACTGCCCCTTCTCCACTTGGCCGCCCTGCGGCATCATATAGCAGATGTACTTTTTTTAAGAAAACCCTTCCTCCATTGCTGCCGACTGTGTCTTTCCATGCTGCCTCCTTCACCGAGCTTGTGATAAGGATTTCAGGGCATGGTCTCTTTTACCTTAGGTTTAGAAATATTTATATAAGTTAATTTTTTATTTTGAGATTAGATTTAGTGGATTTATTTGTAACTATATATTGTTTTAATCCATTGTCTTCATAACGAAATTAATAAAGCATAGTAGTTTAATAAAAAGGAGAAACCATATTCAATATAATGAAAATATTTACTTAGTGTAGTCGAAATGAATTAATGTAGTATTTCTTTCTATTTGTAATTATTAGATATATTTTATACGATTTAAATGTTGGATGGTTAGATGTATTTTGAGAGTTCTCAATTAAATCTTAATTAATTTGATTTAAATTTGGTTATCAATTTAGCTTGGATTTTTTTTATTAGACTTTAAATGTAATGTTTTTAACATAATTAATTTATTAAATTATCCATTTTAATTTAATAACCTAGTTGACGTTATTTATCGATAAGTGGGTGTAGACAATCCCTACCATCACGATTAACCTTTTTAGGGTATTATCGTTATTTTTTTACGGTATCATGCACGGTTGAATTTTGGTCAACCATGGTCAAACCTTGACCATTGGCCTTGATTCTTGAACCCAATGCTCCCTGCAGCCTCTGGACCCCAGGGTTTCAATTTCACATCTTTTAGAGACAATTGACTTTTTGGTCAACACTGGTTGAATTTTTAGTCAACCATCTTGGTTTGCATGCCTAATCCCTCCATAGGAGTTAGTAGGCCCTAGTAAATCCCTCTTAGGTATATCAGAGAATAGTTGAATTCTGGTCAACTTCAATTGACTTTTAGCCAACTATCTCAAATTGTGTGGTGATCAATGTTTCTATTTTAGGAATCCTGGTAGGGTAGTTCTAGGAGCTATCCTACCCTATAGGACTTTCCAGTTACTATTTCTCCTCTGCACCATTTTGCATGCACCTGCTATACCTTTGAGGTAGTCTAATCATTCCTTTTAGTACATTTTAAAAAAAATTTCTTTGTGTGTTTTTGCCCAACTTTTGGGCATGACATTTTGGTATCAGAGCTAGGTTTAGCAACATTGGGAGCCTAACCCACTACGTTGTCACTAAATTTGTCTTGCATGTGTAGGATGCCACCTATCACTCGCCAGGCCTATCAGCAAGGGCGTGGCTGAAGACATGTCTTTGCGACATGCATCGAGGTATAACCTGAAGTAGAGGATCGTAGGAGGGATCAAATTCCACCTCCTAAACCCCCTCCTAATCCTAATGCAGCTCTATTGTTGGCCTTTCAGAACCTGGCCAGGCTCATTCTAGACCACATGCCAACTGTTAAGCAGGAAAGAGAGAGAAGTAGGATCCCACCTCCTAGAGTAGGAGGGAATTAGGCTGATCAAGAAGAGGAGTCCATTGCAGTACCAGGTGGTGTTCCTAGGGGAGGTGTACAGAGACTCAATAGGGCACTCCCTGATATCGAGAATCAGATCACAGAGTTGATGAGGCTCCACGTCACTTCATAGGAGAAGAAGATGGGGTAGGAGCTGAGGCTTGGCTTTTAATCATAGAGAGGTGCTTTGGGTTGCAAAATTATGGCAGCAACCTTAAGGCACAATTCACAATTCTTTTTCTTAGAGATGGGGCATCTACTTGGTGGAGGCATGAGGAGACCAAGGGACTCATAGACATTAATACCCTCACTTGGGGAGATTTTCTCAAAATCTTTAGAGAGCGGTATATTTAAGAACAATTTAGAAAGCACCATATAGATGAGTTCCATGACCTCTGACAACGAGGTCTTACAGTAGCCCAGTATGAGGGAAAGTTTCTCAACCTCCTACCCTACGTTGAATACATGGGAGATGAGAAGCTGTAGGTGAACAGGTTCATCAAGGGATTAAATCCCATGATTCCAGATAGGGTACGCATGGGACCTTTAGGGAACTTAAGGTTCACGATAGACAGGGCCTTGGTAGCCAAAGAGATACTCGGGGGCCCACATGATTATAGGGATAGGTCGTAGAACCACAATACCTCATCTCAGGCCTCTGGATATAAGAAAACCCCATGGAAGGGGAGTCATAGGAACTCTACAAGGACATTTAGGGCCCCACAATAGTAGTAGGAACATCAGTCACAACAGAACCAATGACAAAGGGCACCATAGGTTCAGCAGGGCTCTAAGCACAAATAGTGGCAGTCACAGGGTCCTAAGAAGGACCAGAGACCTCAGGAACCATATACCCCTCTAGCTCAGACTCAACAGTCCTCTAGGGGTGGAAATAGCGGTTCATCTATGACTATAGGGTCTCAGTATTCTAGGCCTCCTGGTGTTGATGTTCAGTCACAGGGGCCATGTTACACATGTGGTGCCATGGGGAACTTAGCTAGAGAGTGCCCACAGGGTGGTAGTTAGCATGCATTGGTTTCAAAACCAACAATAGGGGATAGGGGAAAGTCCCACATGGTTTTTATAGTAGTGGACAACTGCTAGGCAGAGCACCAAGATACCGTTATTGAGGCCTCAGGTAAGATCAGAGGTAGTGATGTTACTATTATATTTGATACTAGAGCCACTGACTCCTTTGTTTCTCCATCAGTTATGGAGCATTGCAGGCTAGTGGTAGCTAGACAAGAGGTTAGCTGGGAAGTAGAGTTAGCTTCAAGAGCTAGAGTTTCCATGACCTTGATGGTTAAGGATTGTCTGATCCAAATTGGTGGCATGAACACCGTAGCTAATCTCAGAGTCACTCCCCTTAGATCTTACGACCTAGTTCTTGGCATAGATTGGCTTAGTGCCCACAGAGCCAAGCTAGATTGTCTTAAGAAGAGGATTGAATATTTGGATGATGATGGTACGGATATAGTTATTACTGGGGTTCATAGGCCTGTATCTCTCCATGTGATTTCCGCCATGCAGCTTAAGCGATGCATGCAAAAGGGATGCAAGTTGTATGCCATAACCATCAGTGATACGAAAGAAGAGATAGAGAAGGAAACTTCTCTTGATGACTTCCCCATTCTGAGTTTGCAAATGTGTTTCTGTCAGAGCTACCTAGTATGCCTCCTCATAGGGTAGTAGAATTTCACATTGATCTCGTACTAGGAGCTGAGCGAGTTTCTAGAGCACCTTATAGGATGACCAATAATGATATTAATGAGCTCAAGATATAACTTAAGGAAATATTAGAGAAAGGACACATTCATCCTATTGTTTCTCCTTGGGGTGCACCAGTTATCTTCATAAAGAAGAAGGATGGATCGCTTAGGTTGTGCATGGATTACCGAAAGTTGAACAAAGTTAACATCAAGAATTGGTATCCACTTCCTAGGATCGATGACTTGTTTGATCAGTTGCAGGGTGCCTGAGTCTTCTCTAAGATAGACCTCAAATCAGGTTACCATCAGTTAAGGATCGTCGATAGTGATATTCACAAGAGCACATTCTACACTAGATATGGCCACTATGAGTTCAGTGTGGTTCCATTCGGTCTCACAAATGCTCCAGCTGTGTTCATGAGTCTTATGAACTCAGTATTATGTACCTTCCTTGACAAGTTTGTAGTGGTGTTTCTTGATGACATCTTGATATATTCCAAAAATGAGAAAGAGCATAAGGAACACTTGAGGCAAGTGTTGTAGTATCTTAGAGACAATCAGTTGTATGGTAGCTTGTTGAAGTGTGCTTTCTTCAGAGCGAAGGTCAAGTATCTTGGCCATGTTATTTCAGGAGATGGGATCTCAGTAGACCCATCAAAGATTGATGCCATTATGGATTGGCAAGAACCTACCACTGTGACTAAAGTTAGGAGTTTCATGGGTTTAGCTGGTTACTACAGATGGTTTGTTAATGGTTTCTCTCTGGTAGCACACCCCATTACTTCTCTTTAGCGAAAGGGAAAGAAGTTTGAGTGGACTAAGAAATGTGATAGGGATTTTCGGGAGCTCAAGAGAGCACTTACCAGTGCACCCATTCTAGCTGTACTAGAGCCTTTAGTAGACTTTATGGTTTGCACAGATGCTTCTTTGGATGGTTTAGGAGTAGTCCTTATGCAAGGTGGGTGAGCTATATCCTACAAGTCTAGGAAACTAAAGACTCATGAGCTTAACTACCCTACCCATGACCTTGAGCTCGTAGCAGTGGTGCATGCTTTAGTCATATGGTGACACTTTCTCATAGGACATCGGTTGTAGCTTCATTTAGACCATCAGAGTCTTCAGTACATCTTCACTCAGACGAATATTAATGCTAGGAAAAGGAGATGGATGGAGCTCTTATGTGAATATGATTTTGATGTCCATTACATCAAAGGGAAATAGAACATGGTTGTAGATGCCTTGAGTAGGATACTACATGAGATTTCTTCTATGACTACTCTCACAAATTTGAGAGATCACATCCTTCATCATTTACAAGAGGATGAGATGTACGTAGAGGTTTGTGAGTTGATTTGATCTCAGAGACCCCTTGAGGGGAAGTTTTTAGAGTATGCTTTGGAGTCCGATGGACTTTTGCATCATAGAGGATGTATCTATATACCTTCTTCCTGAGGATTGTGTATTTTGTCATTCTTGAGGCTCATAGGGCCCCTTATGCAGTGCATCCTAGAGTTAAGAAGATGCATGCTGACTTGAGGCAACTATATCATTGGCCAGACATGAGATTACAGATTGCAGAGATGGTAGCTAGATGCCTAGAGTGCCAGAGGGTGAAGGTAGAATACTGCCATCTAGGTGGTCTCCTTTAGCCTCATGAGATACCTCTATGGAAATGGGAAACCATATCTATGGATTTCATAGTAGGACTTCCTATGTCTTCTCGTCATCATGTTTCCATCATGGTGATAGTCAACAAGTTGACTAAGGTAGCTCACTTCTCACCCGTGTGTACTACCTTTATCACACCAGTAGTGGCACAAGTGTTCTTGCGAGATATAGTTAGACTTCATGGTGTACCTCATAAGATCATATTAGATAGAGATTCTCTCTTCACTTCATCCTTTTGGAGAGAACTTCAGACAACTATGGGTACTACACTCAACTTTATTATAGCTTATCATCCTGAGACAGATGGTCAGATCGAAAGGGTCAATCAGGTGTTAGAGGACATGCTTCGCATGTATGTCATGGACCATCAGACCTGGTGGGAAGAATACCTACACTTAGTAGAGTTTGCCTATAACAATAGGCACCAGACTTCCTTGGGTATGCCTCCCTACCAGGCTCTTTATGGTAGACCATGCATAACCCCACTCAGTTGGGATAGGATTGAGGATAGAGTTTCCATTGGTCCTGAACTAGTCAGAGACATAGAGCAGCAAGTGACTTTGATTAGGCAGCTACTTGAGGAATCTCAAGATAGGCAAAAGAAGTATGCAGATGCGAAGAGGATTGATTGAGTCTATCTAGTTGGAGACAAAGTCTTCTTGAGAGTGCGACCGTATAAGAGTTCAATCCATTTTGGAAAGGGCTCTAAGCTAGCACCCCATTTTGTTGGACCTTTTGAGATCCTTGAGAGGATAGGACCAGTTGCTTACCATTTAGCATTGCCACCTAGCCTGTCATGCATCCATGATGTGTTTCATGTTTAAATTCTAAGGAAGTATATTTATGATGAGTCTCATGTGATATAATGGGATGCCTTGCAGGTGGAGTCAGACGGGCAGCTGGCTTTGGAGCCAATTCATATATTGGCTCGGCGGACATTGGGTCTTTGAGGCAGAGAGCTAGACCAGGTTAGGGTCTAGTGGGATTGCTATGATGAGGTTACAGCCTCTTGGGAGGACACAACATAGATGAGATCATAGTACCCTCACCTCTTTGATGAACTCTAGGAGGAAGTTCATGCCTAGAGGGGGTGGATGTGAGACCTACTTTAGACTGTTATAGTTTTACTATTTTGTTCTCATGCTTTTAGTAGTTTATACTTTGACTATTGGAGAATTTTTATACATTTGAGGATCGGTGGAATCCTATGTTATATATTCAACACCTAATTTTGTAATGAGTGTACTTTTGAGATACTTTATGTTCTAATTTAGTTTTAGCTTATGATTGATGTCTTATATGGAATTAAATGTATGAATGTAATATGATGAATTTTGTTTAGGAAAATGATGCTAGGTTATTTCAGTTCTAATGCAAATGTGGTTTATATGCATGTATATTATTGATGTCGTGTTATGTTTCATATCATGTTTTTTCGGATCTACTGATGTGTGATTGAGTGTGTAGGAAAAGTTGACCATGGATCTAAACCGGGGACCCGGTACTGGAACCTATGTAAATACCCATACTTTCCAAGGTTGTGTCTATATAAAGAGACATGGACCTCATTGTTTATGTGGTTATTTCGTAAATGTGGTTTGCATGTGTGTTATTAAATTAGTAAATGTTCATGTGATTGAGTCATGTCATTTGTTTTAATTTAATGTGCAAAGTTTGGCAATTGTTGTAATTTAATGTTGACATAGCTAGTAAAGGGAACTAGGGTTAGTTATAGGGTTAAATAAAGTTATCTAGGAGTAGTACCCAAGATTAACCCAGGGTTAGAAGTTTCTATAATTATTCTTGACTTAGAAATCCGTAGGTTAACTTCAGGGTTAGTTTTAGAAGGTCTTTTGGGCTCCTAGAGGGTAACCGGGGTCAGTTTTAGTCACCCAACTTGGTACCCTATGGGTTAGGGGTGATTTTCCATCATTAATGAGCCTCTAAACTCATTTATTACTCCCTTAAAGTGTCATTTTAATAATTGAGCGTATTTTGAAGAGGAGTGTAACTTTGGTTAACCTCGCTCTCTCTTCTACCCAAGTTTCATTTGACTTCACCCTAGGAGAGTTAGGCAAGAGGATAGTTAAGGGTTGCTTAGAGTTACCTCACCTTTGGGTTAATTCTTGTTCTTGTTGGAGGTTTTCCTATTTAGGGAAGGATTTTAGGATGAGTTGAGTGTTCACCCACTCTCTACCCTTAGAGACAGAATTCAGTTTGAAGGAGCCTTTTTGGAAGGAGCTTAGGAAGGATAGCTCAACATCAATCCTTTTCTCATTCTAGCTTGGAATTAAGGTTGGATTTCTTTAAAGTAATATTATTTGTGTTTATGTCTTTTCTTGAGCTCAAAAACTCCATTAATGGAGTACTATGTGTTTTGAAGCTTTCTTTTCAAAATTGAAATCTTATGTTTTGTTTCTTAATGTCTTTATTTTGTGATTGGATTTCAAATGGGTCTTCAAGGCACACTCACCCTTGGGAGGGAAGAGTAACCTTGAAGGGGTAGATGGAAATGATTCTTGTTAGTGTAGAGTCTCCCATGTGTGAAGGGAAAAACATGGGGTAACATGATACCTATGATGCGAAGAAGGGCCTGAGGGCACCTAGGAGGCATAAGGAGGTTATTTCAGGGTTGCATCTTGTGAAGATGGTCCTCTTCAAGTCCATGTGAGGTGTGTGTGTATTCATTTTGATTCTTGGCTTCTCCTACAATGAGGTCTACCTGTACCCTTGTTTCAGGTAGGTCTCTTGGAGACCTATCCTTTGTTAATCCTTGTGTTGGGAAGTTTTCTTGAGTATGAGTTGTATGTTTTCTTTTTGCTTGTTGTGTATGCATGTTTGTATCCTGTTCCAAATTTGATCCCCAAGATCATGGGTGGCCTTGTAAAGACCTAGGTTGGGAGGTGAGCCTCCATGGTCAACCTCAACTAATCAAGTACTAGATGGTAGCGGAAGATGTCGTTTACCCTTTCATGGAAGATGAGAACCACTGTAAAAGTATGACTCGTAACCTATCTTTTGGGTTATCTTAGGATTGAAATGAAATTATATGAACATATGTAATCTTAAATTATTGAAAAAATTTATTTCATTATGTAGTTGGAGATTCTATGAAAGGAAATATAGCCATATTTCATTTTATAATTTGAAAAAGATTTGAGGTTTATACAAAATAGTGAGGAATCTAATTGATTATTTTCTCATTGTTAAAGCTCAATAGTATTTCCTTCATCATAAAAAGAATGAAAGTTTTAATTAAAGAATTAGTGTTTTGCTTTTGTTATGTTCTTGAGAGGAGAAATATATATATTTTTAGCACTTAGTAGATTTTAGCAAAATTTTCAAATAAATATAAATGCATTAATTTTATAATTTCTTTCCACCATATGGTGGAGATTGAAATATGGATATCATTTATCAAATAAAATTTAAATAAACATGCCCTTAAACAGCCCCTGTTTAGACACAGAGGTGTTTTACACCAGTCCTTTGTTTTATGCTGGTTGAGTGATATATATATATATATATATATATATATACACACACACAAGTTTATTGTTAAAAATATGTTTATGTTAATCGCATTTTTTTTTATCTAGCCTTGCTGTGATTTTTTTTGGGGTTTGTTTTCATTGGAAAGCATGAGGGAGGGCCGCAACCTTTCCCAACCTGCAGCCCTTGGTTTAGGGGCCACACAAAGCACAGGCTGCCCGCCAGCCTTCCTCTTTCCTCCTTCGTCACGGGTTCCCTGTTTTCCCCGCTACTGCTGAGTCCATCGTCACTGTCGGCATCTTCTTCCCATCCCTTCATGGGCCTTCTCCCACCTTGGCTCGTGGTGTCGCCATCTACGGAAACCACTGCCCCTTCTCCACTCGGCTGCCCTACGATACCATATAGAAGATGTATTTTTTCTTAAAACCCTTCCTCCACTGCCGCCGACTGTGTCTTTCTATGCGGCCTCCTTCACCGAGCCTGTGATAAGGATTTTAGGGCATGGTCTCTTTTATCTTAGGTTTAGAAATATTTATATAAGTTTTTTTTTTTTTTTAGATTAGATTTAGTGGATTTATTTGTTAATATATATTGTTTTAATCCATTATCTTCATAATGAAATTAATAAAGCATAGTAGTTTAATAAAAATGAGAAACCATATTCAATATAATGAAAATATTTACTTAGTGTAGTCGAAATGAATTAGTATAGTATTTATTTGTATTTGTAATTATTAAATTTATTTTATATGATTTAAATGTTGGATGGTTAGATGTATTTTGAAATTTCTCAATTAAATCTTAATTAAATTTATATTTGGTTATCAATTTAGCTTGGATTTTTTTTATTAGACTTTAAATGTAATGTTTTTAACATAATTAATTTATTAAATTATCCATTTTAATTTAATAACCTAGTTGACATTATTTATCGATAAGTGGGTGTAGACAAGCTCTACCGTCATGATTAACTTTTTTAGGGTATTATCGTTATTTTTTTTACAGTATCATGCACGGTTGACTTTTGGTCAACCATGGTCAAACCTTGACTGTTGGCCTCGATTCTTGAACCCAATGCTCCCTACAGCCTCTGGACCCTAGGGTTTAAGTTTCACATCTTTCAGAGATAGTTGACTTTTTGGTCAACTCTAGTTGACTTTTTAGTCAACCATCTCAGTTTGCGTGCCTAAGCTCTCCATAGGAGTTAATAGGCCCTAGTAAATCCCTCCCACATATATCAGAGAACAATTGGCTTTCAGTCAACTTCAGTTGACTTTTAGCCAACTATCTTGAATTGTGTGCTAGTCAAGGTTTCCAATTTAGGAATCTTTATAGGGTAGTTCTTGGAGCTATCCTACCCCATAGTACTTTCTAGTTACTATTTCTCCTCTACACCATTTTGAGTGCACTTTCTATACCTTTGAGGTAGCATAATCATTCCTTTTAGTACGTTTTAAAATTTTTTTGTTTGTCTATTTTTGCCCAACTTTTGGGCATGACAAAAGAAAAATGGTGCATGGTGATTAATAGTGTGCTACACATTCACTGGAGATTGAAAAGAGTTTTAAAAATTCAAACATATGCATTTTGGCACGTGTAATGCTAAAGTTTTAATATTTTAATAGCTACGAAATAAACAAGGAGACCAGCTTCAGCATGTGAAGCACCGACACACAACACATTGTAAAGGTAGTAATGCCTTTTTGTGTAATTGTTAAATGTTTATTTAGTAGAACATGTAGGATGTTGTTTGAAGTTAAGAGAAAAATCTCTTGGTGATTGTGCATGGAGTATGGATGCCTTGACATGGTTAAAGGCCCCAGTATTTTGGCACGCGGGAATGAGTAAATCTTTAAAAGACTAAAAACTTAGTCCCACATTGATAGTGGGAGGGGAGAAATAAAGGTTTATAAGCAAAAGGGCTCACATTGTAATATGAAGAGAAGCCCAAAGAATATGCGTGTGTGTAAGCACAGGTGGTCTCTCAAAACACATGCCAAGTGGGGATTTCCAATGGAAGATAGATCAAATTTTGATGGGGCCCGCAAGTATGATGTGGAAAACGTGACCTAGCGGTATAGTAAGATCAACGGTCGACTTAATGGCTTGATTAAAAACTGAACAAGATCTAAGGTATAACCCATTATGTCATCACGACATGTGGCAGTGCAGGCAGTAGGTAGGTAACAAGGTGATGAGGTGGAGATGATGTGGCAGCGCGCTGGAGAGGCCTGCAGGTTGGGTGTGGATCCCGAGGTGGTGAGATTGATGACTGACGTAATGGCTTAATAAAAAGATGCAGTTGATCTACCCATTAAGAGATTAAGTCATTGTGTCATATGGCACCCGAACAGGTGGCAAGATCTAGTGCAATGTAGAGGTGGCTCCTTCGGCCTAATCAGGAGGTGCCACATGGCACGATCTAGTGTGTTCTGGGCAGTAAGATCAATGCAAATTTAAATTAAATAAAGCATAGTATAAAGTATTATATGCACACAACGGGAGTATCAAATAAATAAGGTATAATGCTGGGAAAAAATGAATTTAAAAGGCAGACTACACAAGAACAAAGGTAAAGGGAAATAAGGAATTAAAGTGTAAATAATGTGTGGATAAAAGTAATGTGTAAAATGGAAATATTGTAATAGATATTTAGATTGTAGAAAATGAAAATTTATGTGCTCTAGAGTAAGGGTAAAGTAAACTATGAAAAATGCATAAATCAAATCTAATGGGAGTCAAAACATGTGATAAGTAAACATTTGAAATCTTTATTTTGGCTTTCACGGAAGGTTTTGGATTGAAATTTCAAAAGAAAAACAAAGGATATTTTTCTGCAAATCATATCAGATTTTGGGCAGTTGAGGATGAGTAGTTTCAGATATTTTGGGGAAAGGACAGGTGTTCTGATTAATAAAAAATAGGTTTTACAAGGACCCGAAACCTTTACAGAAAACCAAAGAGTACAACAGGTTTTACAAGGACCTGCAACCTAGTTTAAAAGATACACAGTTTGAAAAGCAAAGACATCTTTGCCAAGGCAACAGAACAGAAAGGGACAGCAATACAACATATCGAACATAAGAAAGACCCAAAGTTAAAACAGGAAACAGCAGGGACAGCAAAAAAAGACCAACCAGGAAAAGCAGAAAAAAGAACAATTACATTTCTTTAACCATCTCTTCTGCTTCCAGGACCATGAGTTGCATGTTGTTAATCGAGGTTTTCAGTTCCTCTGTATCTTTGTCCTCCTTTGGGCTCTTTTTCCTCGCACTGGCTCTGGTTCTCGATCCCGGTCCCGCCTTCTCCACAATGCTGCTGTCTTTTTCCTTATTAATCATTTCT
>MU226437.1:245126-284266 GCA_018584345.1 Thuja plicata
TGGGGGGGGGGGGGCACCCCAACTTCCGCTGCTTCATATGTTTAAGGGGGCAGCCCTGTGGTGGGCGCAGCCACCACAGTGGAAGCAGTGCCGCCGACTGTGGTGAGCTGTGGGGGCAGTGCCACCACAGGGTCGGCCAAGCCGCGCCCCACCCTAACATAAACACAGTCGGCCATTTTATTTTGCCACCATAGTATTATTTCAATCCGCCCCCACCGCGACATTAAAATATACTGCCACCATTACAAAAGAAGACTCCCATGCGGATTTAACTTAGACCACTTGCGACGTGTATTACAAATTTAGGGTTGTGCATAAAAATATATATATTAATATATATATATACATACAAAAATATATGTATGTATATGTGTGTGTGTGTGTGTGTGTGTGTGTGAATATATAAGAGGAATCTTGCATATCCACCCATCCTTCATTGATAAACCTACAACACACGAATACCAAAAAAAAATTAGGGTTTGGAGGGAAGTGGGAAAAGAATGGTATAAAAAAAATGAATGAAATTTGATTATCTCATTTTGGAACCCTAACCCTAATTTTGAAATTAGGGTTAGGATTTCAAATTGAGATGGGAAAAGAGGGAGGAACTTTTTCTTCCTTTTAAGTTGTTATAATTTATTTTCTTTAATATTTTAGTTTCCTTTTAATGGGAAGTTTACATTCGCTTATTTAGTATATTATTAGGTAGTTTAATTAAGTCATTGTATGAATAGGTAATTTTTTTATGGTTGAAGAGATGAACTAGGTAAATGAATTAATGATGAAAATTATATTAATGTAAGGAATGTAATGGATTAATTTAATTTCTCTATAACAATAGTATAATCACTCGTAGTGAATTTATGGGATGAAATTTGCAACAAATTATTTAATGAAATTAATTTCTAATGAGGTTTAGTAAATTAAAGGATTATGGACCTATTGAAAGATTTAAGTTTTCAACAGTAAACTGTGATGTTAAATCTTTAAACCATTTACCTAATCTTAAACGTTTAAGTTAGAAGAATATCTTTGAAATTTATATCCGACCTGTCAATAGTAATATGATAATTAAATAAATTAATATTGAAATATTTAAGAGGAAAATCTAATTAAAGTTTTTAAATAAATTTGGGGGCTTATAATGTTATTTTTATGTGGTCAATATATGTATCTAGTATACTGGCCATTATAAAAATAATATTATGAAAGTGCCTCACCCTAGGATGTATTTTAAAACAAAGGACCCTTAAGCTATCAAACATAGCAGATTTTTTGAATGACTCCAGAGACTGAGTATAGGGAGTCTCTCTCTTTTTCCCCACATCATCAAGCTCTATTAATAAAATTAGGGGATGACATGCGAATTACTCTAACCTCACCTTGTTTAGTCTTTGAGCATTATCCTAAATTTAATTCTAATCAAACATATAATTAAATGTCACCTTGTGCATCTTTAACTTTAGAAGATGACTAGGGTTAAGGGAGGTTGACACTTAGTCATGATTTTCCTTAGACCCTCTTGACTTTAATTTCACCTTTTCAAAAAAAAAGTTGTTTTTTTTTTTGCCGTGATTTTTTTGGGCATGACAGCATCATAAGGGAATACCATCCCATTGGTTTAAATATGTTGCTATCTTGGATTCCTGGCAAAACTTCATGCATTTGTTGGGCAATGTAAGATGTAAAGTCAAAAACTACTAATAGGTGGGGATGTAGAATCTAAGCCACCATGAGCATTATGTGGACAGGCATTGCTACTTCTTCATCTTCTCCTAGAACTTGGCACAGTGCACTATACATTTTCTTGGCCTTTCCATTGGAGTTATCCAACTTGAATGGATTTGGTGTGTTAGGCCCTACTACAATCAAGTCTCCTATCTTGTTAAAGTACCCTTTCAAAGCCTCATTTCTGTAATATTCCTTCTGGGTTTGGTATACTTCCTTAAAGTATTCAAAGTCAATATCATCCATTTGTATTGAGGTATAACTCAACTTGAAGATTCTTCTAATTTCATCAGCTAAAACAGTCAACAACACATTTCCCTTTGTATCCCTGACAAACCTAGATACTTTTTCATAAGTGTTGGCAATCAGAGTGAACAAATCTATATCCAAAAACACCCCAAGAACTATCAACTTTCCTACATCCAAGTCCCATAAGTTATAGTCTGGGGTAGGAGCATTTCTTTGGCTATATACAGTTCTAGATAGAGTAAGACCATTAAAACCAGTTTTAACATCTTTAGCCCATCTACCCAAATCATACAAGCCTTCTCCTATTTTGATATGGGGATGTGTTGGAACTATTCTCTTGATTTGGGTCACATCGCCCATGGATCCTTTCAATTGTTGCAATAGATGCTCCCTAAAATTTATCTTTTGGTAATCTACTTCTCTAGAAATTTCAATCCTATGGGCCATTCTGAAGCTAAGGCTTTTTGGTAGGATGAATTTTGTATTTTGAAATGATAAATTTGAAAGCCTTTTGAACTACAAATCTTACTAGGAACCTGAACATTTTTTAATCAAAGAAAACTTACCCGTTCTTCAATTTTATCACATGGAGATGAGTATCTCTACAATTATGTTCTTTGCTCGAATGACTTTGGTGAATTATTGTTTCTTCTAGTCAAATTAACCAGTTTTACGACTTCAATCAAATCAGTCATTCATATTGAATTCAACTGAAGTAGTCACACATTTTGCAATCAATTTTCCTTCTTCAAACTTGCGGCTTAACAACTCACTGGAGCTTATTTTAACAACTTTTATTTTAAGCCATAGATCTTAAACATTATCTTCTTCATCTGACAGCTATCTTATTTTCCCAGAAACAACTTTTCACCTTGGACACATGTCGGCACCACTTAATCACTTTTCCATTAGATTTTGTTCACTTTTCCTCTAAGTGATTAAGCAAACTGTCTGATCCTTTTATACTTGAAACGTTATTGACATGACTTCCGCTTTGTACTGGACCCACTTTTTATGCCACAAATCGCTCAAACTTAATCGCTTACCCATTAGATGCTGAGTACTTTACCTCCAAGTGATTAAGCTGACCGTCGATCTTTTCTGTAGATGTTGTTCCATTAACTCCACCTTTATGACCTCAACTGGTCCCACTAGGACACGCATCAGAACCGCTTAATGGCTTAGATGCTATATATTGATTACTTTGTAGTTAAGCCATTAAGCTGACCGTTAGATGAAAAACAAGTTAACTATTCTTTAATTATCGCCATCTATGAATATTTGGGTCCACCAACTACCAAATGTCAACACCACTTAATGGCTTGACTGATAGATTTTGAGCATCGTGGGTATAAGAAATTAAGCCCACCGTTAGATCTTTCCAAACTTTAGTCACTTTTATGCTATCTGCGACCAGACCCACATCACTTCCCTTGACACGTTTTGACACCACTTAATCGCTTATCCATTAGATGTTGCGCACTCTACCTGTAAGCGATTAAGTCTACCATCGATTATTTCATGACTTGCCCACTCTTTAGATGAGAACCTTTATGACCACCATCCCCACTAGGAAATGTGTCGCTCAGACCAAATCACATAAGTGATAGATGTTGTGCATCTTGGAGATTAAGCCATTAAGTGATCTGTCAGATCAAAATAGAAGTGCCCGGTATATAATGAATTTAATTAAAACCCCAACGAACTTTGGATTAAAGGAATAATGTAATACCACGGTGTTAGGATCGACAACTTTAATAAACATGACCACTCAAAATGAACCCATTAGAGACATAACTTAAGTGGAAAAGGTAACATGAAATTAGAAGACAGTTCAGCGCTTAGGGTTTTTATGACTAGAATTGCACTAGGAGACATGACACAAGGGTTTTTCAACATTTTCAACTAGGTCAATGGTTAAAACAAAATTTGCAGAGGCATGAGAACAATTTTTAACCATGATTTTAAACCCTTGGATAACATGAATGACAGGGGACCTCAAAATTTTACAAGGCATATTTCAAACATGAAATAGCACCAACAATGGCTCTCTCTAAGGATGTTTAAATGCCAGGTTATAAAAAGAACCACAGATCTCTGGGGAGGTAGACCACAAACCAGACTAATCTATTACTGGAAACAAACACACAACATAAAACAAACACACCTGTACATATAATACATACTCTTGTGCATGGAAAAGAAGAATTATTTGAAGAAAATTTTCAGAAACTATCCATGCACTAGCAATTCTTGTTCTTCATCATCTAGACTCTTTAGGAAATAAGAATCTTTTCCAAAGATCTGAGATGTGACAAAAGGCCCTACCCATAGTGACTCAAAATTTTTGTGTTTTCCTTTGTCTTCAGCCCTAGTATTCCATTACAATACAAAATCACAAGGCTGAAATTTTCTCTCATCTGCTCTTCTATCAAAAAGATACTTCATTTTTTGTTGCACTTTCATATTTTCTCTTTGGCTTTCTCTCCTTATTTCATCCAATTCTACCAACTGAACCATCCTTTCTTCCATAGGTTTAGAAACTTCCATCTCTTCATCTTGGATAAACTTATAAATGGGGAGAAAATTGTTGACAAGCATTCTTGATTGAACACCATAAACCAAATCAAAGGGAGATTTTCCAGTGGCCTTCTTGACAGTGATCCTATCAGCCCAAAGGGCAAGTTTTAATTTAACATGCCAAGCTCTCTTATTTCCTTCCAAGGTATTTTTTAAGATTTGTAAAATACTCTTGTTACTGGATTCTTCCTGACCATTGGCTTGAGGGTGGTATGGGGATGAATAAGACATAACAAGTCTCATATCAGAGCAAAAGTCAATAAATTCTTTAGACCTAAAGCACATGGAATTATCCATTACCAATTTAAGGGGAACTCCAAATCTTGTAATTACATTATCCATCAGAAAGTCAATAACCACAGTGCTTGTTGCTCTCTTAGTTGGGATTGCCTCTACCTATTTTTTAAAATAATCAGTTACCAGCAAAATCAAACTATGCCTCCCACTTGATTTCTCAGCAAACTCTCCTATGAAGTCCATTCCCCACATAGCAAAGGGAGCCTCTGCTACTATAGGGTTTAACAATAATGCTCCTAAATACTTCATCTTTCTTGAGAATCTTTGGCATGGCTCACATTTCCTGAAAAAAGTGTAAGCATCTTGAAATAAACAAGGCCAATAGTATCCAACTCTCATAATTTTATGAGTTGTTTACCTAAAAGAATAGTGCCCTCCATAAATTCCAGCATAAATTTCTTTCAATACCTTCTCTGATTGACCTTTATCAAGACATAATAACATGATCCCATCTCTATTTTTCTAGAACAAATCACTGTGCAACAAAAAATATTTCTGAGATTGCAATCTCAAACTCCTCCTTTGGTTGTCATTCAAGTTATCTGGACATCTAGCATTTTTCAGAAAATATACAATATTGAGAGGGTTGCATTTCAATACTTTTCAAACAATTCTCATTTGTATCAACACTATTAACTTGGACCAAATCCAAATTTTCTTCTGTTATCAACTTCGCCAAACCTAGTCCTCTCACCAATTTAGTGATATGGGTGTCTAGATCAAACTCTTGAATTTTTTTTATCCATTTACATCTTTTTCCTGTTACTTCCTTCTGAACAAAGATGTCCTTTACAACAACATGAGGAACATAAGCATTTAACTTTGCACATACCAGGTAGGGTTTAAAAGCTTTGACTGCCTTTACCAGAGCATAGGCTTGTTTCTCCATCAACTGATAGTTTAACTCAGCTGACTGGAATGACTTGCTAAAAAATGCAATGGGATGTTCAAATCCTTCACCATCCTTTTGCAAGAGGACTGCTACAATAGTGTGAAAGGAAGCAAAGGTAAAAAAAGGAAAAGGGCTTGGTGTAATCAGGGGATACAAGGATTGGTGCTTCTTGAATAGCATTTTTTATTTTTTTAAAAGTTGACTGCGCCCCTTGGTCCCATTCAAACTTCACATTTTTCTTCACCAGTTTGACAATAGGTTTAACCAGTTCTACAAAGTTGGAAAGAAATATCCTACCAAAATTAATCTACCCTATAAATGATTGTATACCTTTTAAGTTCTTGGGATCAAGTACCTTTTGTATGGATTCAACCCTTTCAAGATCTATCCTTAACCCCTCCTTTGATACTATGTGTCCAAAATGTTTCCCCTCAGTAATAGCAAAGTGACACTTTATTGGGTTTAGAGACACTCCATATTCTAGTACTTTTATCATGACCTTTTCCAAGTGATTTCAATGATCCTCTGCTCTTTTTGAGAAATTTTTCAAATCATCTTGGTACACTACCATTAGAACATCTATAAGGTCTTTGAAGGCTACATCCATAGCCCTTTGAAAAGTTGCACCAGTATTTTTTTAACCCAAATCGCATATGAGCATACACATAAGTGCCCCAAGGGGTAGTAAATTCTATTTTTAATTGCTCAGATTCTTTAACCAACACTTGATTGTACCCTGAGAATCCATCCATCATAGACAACAAATCACACCTAGCGACTTTATGCAACATAACCTCCATGTTAGGTAATCCATAGTTATCCTTCAATGAGGCTACATTCAAATTTCTGAAATCAACACACAACCCATATCCCCATTTTTCTTTCTTACTGGTACTAAGTTAGAGACCCAAGATGAATGTCTAATAGGCTTGATTATTCTTGCATCTCTCAGCTTCATCAATTCTGCCTACATGTTGGTAGCCAGCAATGGATTGATTGGCCTCTATTTTTGTCTGAATGGTTTAATGCTTTATTTCAAAGGGATATAATGCTAAAATAAGTCTTTTCTATAGGATTTCAAATCCTCATATGACCATGCAAATATATGTTTATATTTCTTCAACAATTTTATCAAATTATGTCTCACATTGCTATCTAATTTTTTACCAATGTAAACTAATTGGGGAGATGTTTCAGATCCCAAATTAACTTCCTCTAACTCTCCCACTTTGGCATTGGAATTCTGAGTCATATAATTGCCATTTATGCTGAATAGACCTTCCAATTCAACCAATCCTTTGGGAATGTGATTAGTATCCAATTGGATGACTTCTTGATCAAAGATATATTCCTTATTGTCCACAACTGATATTAGAGAATCACAATCAATTTTATGACCATCATATTGATCCGCACACTAGATAAACCTAAGGATATCATCATCATCCTCAAATACTTACCAATTATGAATATTGTCAGGAACTGTAGGCCTACTTTTAATTTCAATCACAGACATACGAGTAAAAGTAGCATCATTATTTTTTAGGGCAATATTTGCTAGGAAATATGTCATTATGTTATTGGATCTCTCTACCCATAAGATATTGAAAGTATCAAAGAATTCTATCCTATCCCAGACATCATACTTGTACAATTTTAGTCTATCATCTTTAGCACCATAATGCTCCCTAATCTGAGATATAATTAACTAGGAATATCTATGAACTTTTAGACACTTAATACCATGCTTCATAGCAATATCCATCCCCAATATCAAGGCTTCATTCTCAGAAGTAATGTTTGTGCATTGGAAAGTCAGTAGGAAAGAGTATTTGAATGTGACACCTAATGGGGAAATAAACAAAACTCTTGCTCCAGATCCTTCCTTTGAGCATCCTCCATCAAAGTACATTTGTGATAACCTATTTTTTTGCAACAACAATTCATCTATAACTAGTTCAGTGTTCTTTAATTGTGGCTTAACTTCTTCAACAATAAAATTTTCCATATCAACATTTATGCAATAGTTTAATTGCTCAAGTGGAACCACCTCCACTATAATAGATGATCGGGGTTCCTTGTACAACTTGACGTCATGTCCCTTTATAGGGATAGTGGCATAGGAAAAATCTAGCTGCATTTTTCCACCTACTGCTACTGCCCATTGCCTTGACAGAAGCATACCATAATATGGTTTAGTATCCACTACCACTATATCCATTCTGGAAGTTGCTTCAGGGAAAGAAAAAATTTTCACCTCATTGTATTTCAATGTTCCTATCACAGGAACTTCCCTATTGTCCATAGCATAACAACTTCCAGTATATGTAGTGACATGGAGGCCCAATTCCTTCATAACATGATAAGACATCACATTTGCTGCAGCTCTAGAATCAATCATGCAGTTTTTTACCAAGAAACTATTTACCATTAAGGTGACATAGAACAGGTCAACAGATAATGGTTCTTGATTGATTATGTTCCCAATACATATATTGGAAAATTCTTTTCTTTTTTCTTCCCCTTTCATCAGTGGGCTATCTTTTCTAGTATCATTTGGTATTTCCTTTTTGTTTGGAATAGATACATCATCTATCCCTTTTAAAAGTGTCGTAGTAGCTTCTTTGTGTTCTTTTATTTTCAGCATCTCCATAAGTGGGACTGAAACTTTCATTTGGGTCAGAGCATGTTTCATGTCAAAAGGGGGCAATTCATGGGACATATCACTCATCCTTTTCACCGTTTTGGATTTCTCATTAGGTACTAGTTCCTTTCTCGCTTCTTCATTTCTAGTATGCTCAAAAGAAGACCCTGCTTGTTTTTCATGATTTTCACTCTTATCTTCCCTGACATGGGAACCCTTAGTAACTCTAGGTGACTCCCTTTTGACATAAACCGAGACAGGTTTACATTGAGCTGGTTGCACTATTATATTTCTTAAGTTGTAAGCATTTCTTTCCTAATTAATTATTGTAACAGTCAAAGACCTCTTTTTTTCATTAGTGGGAATTCTAAAATGAGAGTGTGAGCTATCATTCCCCACTATATTTATAGTTGTTTGTGAGACATTTTTATACTGGTCACTTTGATAGGGTGGATTTAGTAATTGATTTTTAAGAAAGGAATTATCTCCTATACAAAAATTGTCATAAGATGATGCAATATCAGAAAACCAAAGGTATGGTTTCCTCACTATGAACATATTGATAGCAGGGCCTTCTTGTTCTCTTTCTTCTATTTGATCAAATAGAGCCTGGGATACTACACATTGAAAGGAAGAATGTGGCATATTACAAGAATCACACTAGGGAGTGTTCTCAACATAGTTGGCACTATTCCTTTTTAGGGGATCTAGGGTCTCCTTGGCTTTTGGGTTATCTCATCCATCAGGGAATGGTTTGCCATTATTCCAATTAGTCTTGTAAGGGTAGTCTCTCAAGTTAGGCTATTTTTCAAATCTTTGGTTAGTATAATTATTATCACGGTACCCTCCTCTATGATTTTTATCCATTTTGGTAGCAAGGTCTTTCACTGTACTTACCAATTTATCCACCGTATCATCTTCTTTGACATTTTTATTAGATGGCCCCTTTTCTTTCCAAAATTTATTGTCTTCCCTCTTCCCCAATTTCCCTGATGCTCTCCTATTACTCTCAATTTCAACTTCTATTTTATAAGCATCCCTTAAGGTTGCAGGGTTTTTATCTCTAAGTAGGTAGGACATTTTTCCATCAGCAGCATTGATATAATTGGTAAGGCATACTTCTTAATCTAACTTCAAGACTTGGAACAGTTTATTCATGGCCTTCTAAAATCTACTATTAAATTCAGCCATACCTTCATTTGGGAATTTTTTTAATGTTGTTGAATTCATTTAACATGTATCCATAATTTACATGTTCTCTATACTGTTCCCTAAAATACTTTACAAATTCATGCCAGGAAGCAATACTATCATTTGGTAAATTTTTGAACCAATCCCTAGCATCTACTGTTAATGACTTGACAAAAATCTTCATAATAACATCCTCATGTTCAATCTCAAAGTCAGTTATCTTGTCACTAAAATATTTTAGATTCTCTTCACAAGTAACAACATTATTTCTAGTGAACTTAGGAATTATATCTCTTACCTCATTGGAGATCACATTAGGGTGACTAGGAATGCCTTTAAAAAATAGTGCTTTGTACTGGTTCATGTGAACAGGTCTTCTCTGGAAATTTCCAAGTGTGTTATTATCACTTTGTCCAGTAGCTCATTCTTGATGTTGAATGGGTGGGGGAAAAAATTTCTTTTGATTAGAGGTTTGTACATTCAGACCAAGATCCACAGGTTGAGAAATTACACCAGGGCCACAATTTTTAATATTTGGATTCTTTCCACAACTTTGAACTTTAGGACCAGCACCTTGATTGTTCACATTAGGATCAACAGATGGATTTGGTTTTTGTACCCTTTGATTCATAGGCATAGAAATACTTACAATGGTATTATTAGTAGTATGAAGTAAAGCTATCTTCATTCTCATGTCATCTGCAGCAGCCTCTAATTTCAACTTTTCTAATTGCTTGGCCAAATCCTCTTTGGCTTTCCTATCTTTTTCCAGCTCAATATCAACTTGGGATATTCCTATTGGGATGGAGACTTTCTTCTTAGGCTCATTTATGCTAATACCAAAAACTTTTTTCTTACCTTTATCAGCGGAATCCTTAGTAGTCATTTTAAGTTTTACATTTTTTTTAATTTCATATGGGAACAGTTGCCTGATGACAGGTCCTTCCTTCTCAAACTCATCCTTGTCGGGATTTGAGATCTTATTTGGGGCTTTATTCCTTAAATCAATAAAGTTTCCAAATAATTCTGGATCCAAACCTTTAACTTCTTGATTCAGGCTTTTAGCCTTAAGGTCATTCCTTCTGGTTTCAGCTAAGAGTTCTTCTCTTTCCAATAATAAGTCATATATCTTTTGCCCACATTTCTCCTCTACTTTAGCTATTTCCTTTTCTTGTTCTTTCTTTTTCCTTCTTAAAGCCACAATCTCATCTTGCAACTTATCAGAATCATATGAAGTTATTTCAGTAACAAAGGTCTCTTCTGGTGGAGCAATATTTTCTTCTGCAGGGAAGAAATCTATATCAGTATTTTCTCCATCCCTAAAGGGATCAAAATTAGCATTAGCTCTGTAAGTGTCACCTGGTCCCATGGGTCTTGCATCTTTGGATGAAGATGACCTCCTCTCTAGAATGATATTTTCCATCCTCCCTTTAGAGGTATGGTGGGAATCATGCTTCGATGTCCCTCTTTTGGACCATTGTTTCCTTTGAGGCGTATGGAGCTCCTCTCCAACATTGATTTTAGGATTTTGTCTGAAGTATGATCTAGTATTCCTTTGTCAACTAATCCTTCAGAACAAACAAATATTTTCAAAATGTTTAATGTGCAACACGAAGCACACAGAGGTTAGAGTCGCCACCTCTTTTTAGAGGACAAATATATATAAAGATTCAAGTGCCTTGTCCTAACTCAGGTTTCCTTTTATAGCAATAAATCCAAATGAGACTTGAAAAGAAAGTTTCTTAATTCTTCCTCACCTGGTAACATCAAGAAAATGGTTCTTCCTTGCCCGTATTACTACAAATCTTTTCCACCCAGTAGATTTTCTCTTGAAAACAAACACGGGACTAGATTAGGGGTTTTACAATTACCAGTTATTCCATCTGAGACAAGAT
Source organism: Thuja plicata (assembly GCA_018584345.1). Taxonomy (NCBI): domain Eukaryota; kingdom Viridiplantae; phylum Streptophyta; class Pinopsida; order Cupressales; family Cupressaceae; genus Thuja; species Thuja plicata. The sequence goes on from MU226437.1 coordinate 256,603, forward strand.
CTGTATCATTTTTCAGGATCAAGACCTTCAAACAGTGTGCCACGAAAGATAAGCAAAACAAAATCACTTTAATGATTATGAGGAAAAAAAACTAATTCTCAATATTGCAAGGACAAACTCTTTCATGAACATGACTCTTACAAGATCACAAGAATTCCCAGTAGAGTCACCAATTTGTTGGCACTTTTTCTTGTAGAATCAATTAAAATAGCATTAGATGCTTGAATCTCAATTCCAAATTCAGATTCATACATGAACAAGGCTAATTAACAGGGATATAATCCTTCTACACTTTGAGCTCCACAAACTCAGGTGGGTGTACCTATTTCCAGATTCGGTAAATGACTTAGAATTTAGCAGTGGATCAAGGATTCATGATCCTTCTTATTTTTAAGTTCTTGGAACTAGGAAGGTTAACCTATTGATTCTCTCTCTAAGGAATCATTAAGATGAATTGCATTTCCCAATACAATTAGCTAGACATCCACATATTTTGATAACAGTAAGTAAAGAGTTTCAATGTTTGAATGATTGATGATAATGCTACTAATCAGAACTTGACCAGTGCCTAATCCATTGGGCCATAGAGTCACTATGAAAACATACATTCATCAAAGATAGTTAATCTAAATACAATAAGATCTCAGATAATATGCCTTACAAATTATCCTCTCACTCTCATATCCTTGTATCAAATTCTTGCACAAACCCTAACCCCTTGGAACTATCTATAAGATTTAAACCATCCTTGATGGCTATTTACAAATAGAAACATAGTTACCTTGCAACTAATACATTTAACATGCCTTACATATAAAATATACAAAAGCAAAATAAAATGCTAGAAGACATCAACAATTTGAGGCTACAAATTCCATTGTATTTTTATTAATAACTTTCTGATTCCAATACATTCAGACTGAGTGTAGACTTCAAAAACTAGGCCTCATTTCAAAGCCTTCTTTGTAGTTTTTATTTTTACCATCCCCTTCAAAATATTACAACTTGATATTTATAGATAGCCCTAGTCATCTTGGAATCCTTTTGGAAAATAAGGATGCAACAAGCTTTGGATGACTAGGCTATAGGACATAATTTACATTTCACAGATGACACAAAAATTAGGCAGAGAGAATAATAGTTCTTTGTTACAAGTTATATAATCCTTTGTCTTATGACTGCCTGAATGCTTGCAACTGCCCTAAGGTTGTTAGGTCCCTATCATCTAGGATTTTTCAACTTCAATGATGCAAAATTGGCACTTTCCTTTGTGTAGACAGCTAGGCATCACTAGTGTTCGTTGTCACTCCTATGCTACTACTTTCTGTTATTGGAGTGAAAATACTATATTTTCTAATCTAGGTGGTAAACACCTCATCATCCAGCCAACTAAAGTTGAGAACCTCAACTTTTTGGTTGTTGAACTCCTCCCAATCAGCACTAGCCTTTTCAATCTCTGATTCCCAAGATTCAAAAAATGCCCTGGACTTGTTGAGAATGTCAATAGCTAACACAAACCAACCTGTGTTTTCCAATGTAATAATACTATTTGTCCTGTTGGTTAGTGTTTCATTCAATTAACTTAGCCATAGGGCTTCATTCTTTATGTTTCCATCCTTTTTGAACATATTGGGAAACATGTCATATCTATCTCTAGAGAATTCACCTCTTAAGGTCTCTATCCATTTGATGATCATATTCTTCTTGATATCCAGGTCATCCATTAGTTTAAGGCATTTGTAGGTCCTTGTCAAGATGATATCAATATTATTTTTTTCCTTTGAGGTAGAATAGAAAGATTTTACATGGGCTTTCTTCCCTTTCCAATTATCAATTATCAAGTCCCAATGCTCTTTATCTTCATCATGTTTTCTAATTATGCTGACAATATTCTTTCCCATCAAATAAAGGTTGGCAAGATTGGCTTCACCAACACAACTCTTGAGGTTAGAATATATTTTATCAAAATGCCTCTGCTTCACCAATTCCTTAGCTTCTTTATATGTAGGGGAGTCCTCAAGATCCCTTTTTCCTTCTTTCTCCAATCTTGATCTTTCAGTAATGGATCTTTTCTTTTTAGCTTCTAGCTCTACTCTCTTAGCATCAATAATCTCTTGTGTAGTAGGACTTAATGGTGTAGGGGATGGGGGCTAAGTCAAAAAAGGACTAGACATTGAGGGTTGGTGAGGTTCTTGAGAAATCATCACCTGGGGCATTATTTCAAATGTCTCCCTCCCTTCTAGAACTATTATCCTATCGTCCTTTTGTAGGGACTTAACCCTTTCATCATTATAGGCCTTCAGTACAAATTCATACTTTTGATTCAGGCTATTATAAGCCTCTTTCTCCTTCTCAGCCACCCTCAGGCTTAGGTTAGCAGTTTGAAAGACAAGGTTTTCTTCCTCAGTTCCTGAAGTATCAGAAACTCTTTTGACAATGAGGCTTCCTATATCCTCAATTTTAACATCTTCCTTCAATCTTCTTTTGTCTTTCTTCTTCAATGACCAGATTGCCAAGGCTGCATGATCTTCACTAAACTGGGCACCAATTGATGTCCAAGCAGTGCTTAGTAGTTTTGCCACTTTTTTAACAGCATCAGAAACTACCGCATCAGCTAAGTCCCATTGAGGTAGGATGAGGACTCCCTATTTCTTGACCAAATATCTACCCTCTTAAGGGGTGATCTTATCAAATCTAGAGACTAGCTCCTACTTAACCTCCTTTTCTATATTATCTTTAGTATAATTTGGCTGAGCTTCCTATAAATTTTAGCATTTATTATTGTATTAATCAATGTGAATTCTCTACAAAAACTAAATCGATTCCCTAGTCTTGACAAAGTTGTCATCTGACAAGAAATCCTCACTGGCTTGCTTAGTCATAGGGTCTAGTTGTTTACCTATGAATTCTGCCACTATTAGGTCAGCAGTTGTATACCTAGGTGCCTCTAGCATCCCTTTTTGCAACTCATGGGCAGTAACAAAAACTTCACCAGTGTTCCTCATTTGAACCAATTGCTCAGGAATGGCTTGGGCATCAAAATGCATAGGGGACTAGGAGGGAGAGTACAACTCACTCTCTTGCTATTTTCCCTCCACCTTTTGTCTCTTGGGAGAATGTACTTCTTGGGCACTAGTACTTTCTGGCCTCTTTCCTTTATGCTAAGAAGGTTTATCAACTTTGGGCATGATAGTAGTGTACTCTCTCTTCTTGTATACCACATAATCCCCTAGTGGGACTACTCTTCCTTATGGAAGTTTTCTCAAAATACCATGAGCCTTTTCTGGTTCAGATTCCATTATCCTCTATCTCTTCTCATTTAGGGTCTACATGATTCCCTCAAATAAAGTCATCAAAGAATTAATTTTCTTGGTGGAAGGGAAAAACTCCTTTAGAGGATCATAAGATTTGTCAAAATTGTGTACAAAGTCCAATGACTTCTTGTACAGCAGCAATTTTTCTTTCCTGATCTCCTGATCACCTAGGTCAAAAACATTTCTAATAATATCCTCAGGGTAATTAAATTGATGCTCTAATGTTAACCACTTGGTTCTTTTTCTGAACATACCCATTATAAAATCTTCATTATCTACACACCTAGATATAGATGTTGCTAAGTGATAAGGTTCAAAATACTTATCAAATTGTGTCCACCCACCCTTTGTTATGATGAAATGATGGGCTCAGGTGAGGGTAGGGAAAATGCTTCCCTTTATTTTTCCTACTAGGGCTTCCTCGTGTAGTCCACCCAATTTTATTATAATCTTTGCTATCCCAATCTTCAGAGGGACTCTTTAGGGAAACACATTAGGGGTTCCCTTGAATCCATAAACCCTTATTACTGTAGAAACATGGTACAAAATCAAATCTCCCCAACAATGACCAATAATGTCTTAAGCCTAGTGGCAAAAACCCTATCAAAGTAAACATAACTAGCTTCTTTTCTATCCCATGATAGATCAGCACTCCACATCTGAACATGAAAATCCTCATTACCTTGGAACTTAGTCAATTCCATCTCTTCCTCAAAGAAGTCAGCATTATTGGACAAGAACATGTGCATCATAAGGGAATACCATCCCATTGGTTTAAGTATGTTTCTATCCTGGATTCCTACCAAACCTTCATGCATTTTTTGGGCAATGTAAGATGAAAATTCAAAAAATACTGATAGGTGGTGATGTAGAATCTAAACCACCATGAGCATTATGTGGACAGGCATTGTTACTTCTTCATCTTCTCCAAGAACCTGGTACAAGGCATTGTACATTTTCTTGGCCTTTCCATTGAAGTAATCCAACTTGAATGGCTCTGGTGTGTTAGGCCCTACTACAATCAAGTCTCCTATCTTGTTAAAGTACCCTTTCAAAGCCTCATTTCTATAATATTCGCTCTAGGTTTGGTATACTTCCTTAAATTATTCAAAGTTGATATCATCCATTTGTATTGAGGTATCACTCAACTTGAGGATTCTTCTAATTTCATTAGCTGAAACAGTCAACAACACATTTCCCTTTGTATCCCTGACAACCCTAGATACTTTGTCATAAGTGTTGGCAATCAGAGTGAACAAATATATATCCATAAACACCTCGGGAACTATCAACTTTCCTACATCCAAGTCCCATATGTTATAGTCTAGGGTAGGAGAATTTCTTTGGCTATATGCAATTCTAAACAAAGTAAGATCATTAAAACTTGTTTTAACATCTTTAGCCCATCTACCCGAATCATACAATCCTTCTCCTATTTTGAAACAGGGATGTGTTGGAACTATTCTCTTGATTTGGGTCGCATCACCCATGGATCCTTTCAATTGTTGCAACAGATCCTCCCTAAAATTTCTCTTTTGGTAATCTACTTCTCCAGAAATTTCAATCCTAGGGGCCATTTTGAACCTAAGGCTTTTTTCTAAGATGAATTTTGTATTTTGAAACAATAAATCTAAAAGCCTTTTGAACTGCAAATCTTACTAGGAACCTGAATGTTGCTGAATTAGAGAAAACTTACCTGTTCCACAATTTTATTGCATGGAGCTGAGTATCTCTGTAATTCTGTTCTTTGCTTGAATGACTTTGGTGAATTATTGTGACTTTAAGTCGAATTAACCAATTTTATGGCTTCAATCAAATCAATCATTCATATTGAGATTTGAGCTTTACGACCTCAACTGGTCCCACTAGGACACACGTCAACACCGCTTAATGTCTTAGACGCCAGATATCGATTACTTTGCAGTTAGGACATTAAGATGACTGTAAGATGAAAAAAAAGTTAAATATTCTTTAATTATCTCCAGCTTTGAATATTTGGATCCACCAACTGCCAAATGTCAACAACACTTAATGGCTTGACTGATAGATGTCGAGCATCTTGGGTATAAGAAATTAAGCCCACCATTAGATCTTTCTGAACTTTAGTCACCTTTATGTTGTCTGCAACTGGACCCACATCACTTCCCTTGACACGCATCGACACCACTTAATCACTTATCCATTAAATGCTACGCACTTTTCCTTTAAGCGATTAAATCTACTGTCAATTATTTCATGACTTGCCCACTATTTAGCTGAGAAACTTTATGACCACCGGCCCCACTAGGACACATGTAACTTAGACTTAATTGCTTAAGCGATAGATTTCATGCATCTTGGAGATTAATCCATTAAGTGATCCATCGGATCAAAATAGAAGTGCCTGGTATATAATGACTTTAATTAAAACCCCAACGGACTTTGGAGAAAAGGAATAATGTAATACCATGGTGTTAGGATTGACAACTTTAATAAACATGACCACTCAAAATGAACCCATTAGAGATATAACTTAAGTGGAAAAGGTAAAATGAAATTAGAATACATTTCAGCGCTTAGGTTTTTTATGACCGGAATTGCACTAGGAGACATGAAACAAGGGTTTTTCAACATTTTCAACTAGGTCAATGGTTAGAACAAAATTTGTAGAGACATGAGAATAATTTTTAACCATGATTTTAAACCCTTGGATAACATGAATGACAAGGGACCTCAAAATTTTACAAGGCATATTTCAAACATTAAATAGCACCAACACCATGGTTGAGTGAGAGCCTTTCAAGTGGTTTCAAATGTGGGGACAATTTAAATGATTGTCTCAAAGCTTTGCACAAAGGGACAAATTTGAGTGATTGAGATTCAAAGTTGGAAATGAGTGATTAGGATTCAAATTTAGGATTGATCCATGTGCCTTGTGTTCTCAATTCCCATTGCTTTCTCAAACTCATGTTGAAAGATATTAGGATTATTTAATTCAATTAATTAATTAAATTAGCCATGTAGGGATCAATAGGTTCAATTTGATTTTTTAATTAAAACCATACAGTTAATTGATTAAAATCAATTATATAATTTTGATTGATCCTTTTAGTCTTATATTTGATTATTTGATGTCATGGTTAATTAATCCTTTGGTGTAAATTGATTTTTTCCACTTTGATTGATAAATGTCTATTTTATTTTATTTTGATCCATGTTGATGTAATTTAATGAGATTAGGAGCAATTTTATGAAAAATGCAAATTTGCTTGTTTAGAGAACACCTGGTCAATTTTAGGTGTCTACAAATGCCCCTCTTTGAATTGATGTGTGAAGCACATTGGTTCAAAGAAAACTTGTGTCCTGATCATTGATTTGATGTTGATTGATAGATGTAAAACTTGATGTGAAAATTGATAACCTGATGCGAAACTCTGATGTGAAACTTGATGCAAAATCCCTGATTTGATAGATGCAGAATCTAATATGAAACTAATGTAAAATTCCCCCCTAATAAAATTTTGAATTTTTACTACCCCAGATTTGATGTAATATATGATGCAAACCCTTTATTTGATGATATGATAATGCCCCTCAGAAATGAAAGCATTTTGATGTCCAAATGCAAAACATGATGAGACTGATGTAAAATAAGATCCAAGGTGATTTCATTTCTGAAAACATTGATGATGATGATGATATCACAACATGCACCAGTGTGCTGAAAATGTAGATTTAGGTCCTACTGGGTCAAAAATCCCTCCAAAATTAGGTCAAATAGCTTAAATGGGTTGGAAAACCCAATTTTACTATTCATTTTCACTTTTTACTGTTGAGGTTTTGCTCTAGTCCTGGTGAGATTGATAGCTATGGTGGTCCCCATTCATGCACATCAGTTCAAGAGAGGTCACGGTATCATAGACCATTGGATTACGGACCTTTGGTGAGTGGTTTTTACCTTCCTAGTGCATATATTACATGTTTTTTATAGCATTTATGACAATTTTTAATGCTTTTTAGATTATTTTTTGCAAAATGGCACCTAGGAACTTCTAAATGCCACCTAGGGTAGTGAAATTCCCCCTTCACACTATAAAATGATGCGTAGGAGTAGTGAAACTATGCCTAGTAATTAGGTCATAAATGACAAACAATGTATAAAATGTCACATAGCAAACCCTCCTACAAAATCATGTTTTTAATGCCGCCTAGGATGTTTTAAATGCCGCCTAGGTTTGTGAAATGCCACATATACTGTGAAGTAATGCATGAAATTTTTTAAATCATGTTTTTGATGTCTAAAATGATGTGTGGTGCTTGAAATGATGTGTACACTTGGCCAAGTGACACCTGCTAGAAATTTGAGTGAAAACCTGATTTTAGGATGAACAAACTACTTTTCATTGATTCTCTGGATTACCAGATTAATTTAAAATATAGATAGATGTGTTTCCATGATGCTACTTGTGTGTGTTAAAATGTGCACATGTTATCTACAACATGACACTTTATTAGATTATTGCATTAGTGGAAAACATGGTTAGAAGAGCATATAAAGCACTAAAATTGACCTATTTCTTTCTAATTAAGAAGAGTATGATAAGCAACACAACATCCCTCAGATTATGGTACTATCAGTGACATAAAAATTAGCATGCAAGATTTGAGTTAAAACATACTAAATGATAAAGAAACATACATATTTAGCTCATAAAGTGAAGATAATAACAATGCATGATAATTAAACTATGAGCCAATATAAAAATATCTAAATTCTAATAGCATAACAATACATTTAACTCTAAAATTATGGGCTTATTTGTGCTCAAAAACTCCTTCTATATATAGAAGAAATGAGTAGAGAGAGGGGGACAAGGTGCATTAATGGAGTTGAAAAACTCATTAATGAGGTGTAAGAGGCATTAATGCCTTAGGCATTAATGAGGAATGGGCATAAAAGAATCTTCATTAATGAGATATTAATGAAACCATTTATGAGGCATGGGGAGGGATGTAAGGCCAAACTTGGCAAGTTGGTCCTTTAGAGGAAGTCAAGCTTGAGAAAGTTGACTTTGTTAAGTGGGTTGAGTTCTTAATCACTCCTTAATGGAATGTGACAACATTAGGAGGTGGGGTAGGATAGAACTAGGATTAGAATTAGATTTAGCAAGGGTGAATGGGTTGGGATAGGTTCAAACCCATGGTCAAATTAGTTGAAGTGGGTTAGGTTGGTGTTTAGAGGAATATTAATGAAATGAATAAAACTTATTTAATTCATTAAAAAATAAGAGTATTAATTATTTAAGCATTTAATTACTTTTTAATAATCAATAGGACTATAGCCAATTTAATTAAATTAATTAGGCTAGGGGAATAGGTTCATTTGCAAGTTATGAGACATATTGAGATTAATATAATTACTTTATGATTAAATACTATAGCCATGTTTTGAATTTGATTTGTTTTAATTGGTTTGAATTGATTTGAATTGTATGGCTATAGTAGTTAATATAATTTAGTGATAAAAATCACCTAGGACATTAACTCTGATTTAAAATGAATTATGCCAATGTAACATTGTCGTGACATAATTGGGGGTATGATCACACTTAGGGAAAATAGGGTCTATGGTTAGAGAAGACCAAATCCAGGTGGTTACATTTGCCCCTCTTTGAATTGATGTGTGAGAAGCGCATTGATTCAAAGAAAGTTTTTGGTTTTGACTTCAGAAAGATTGATAATTTCTCTCATGATCGAATGAAATATCTAATGAGATTAGTCTTGCACTTAATTGAACTAAACTGATACAATTGACTTTGAACTTGGTTGTCTTCAAAAGATCAATAACAGATCTTAAAGATACCAATGTTGAACTTGCTTGTTTTCCAAAAGTCAGTATGAAGTTTCCAGGAGCTTAGTAAGAATCTTTTAAAATGAGGAAACACAAGATATCAAGCTTATGAGAACCAAAGCATTCTATCCAATAGTTCTGACTTAGTCAAGGAAATTGTTGTTCCCCTAGTTGTTTGATAATGAATTCATTTCTGATGTTGTTTCAAACAAAAAATTGATTGATGATAGTGTGATCATGCCCCCTTGGGAATGAAATCAAAGGAAAAGAATAAAATCCCTCTGTTGAAAGAATGTAACACTTGCAGGAAGCAGTTAGGGAAAGAAATAAAAGAGTAGAAGAAATGAAAAAGAGGGTATGTTTAAGAATAAACACATGGTATACAAAGTTAATTACATAAACATGTGAGTGGTGAGATTGCTTAAATGATGTCAGACCAAGATTTATGTTGAAATGTGCAATTTGAATAAATTTTCAAAACAAATGAAGCAATTTTGAAATGTTAGGAGCTTTCGCAAAAAATTGTGCCATGGAAAAGTGATTTGATCCACCTTCGCTATTTGTGTGGAAAAGTGAGCAGGCGAATTTTCTTCAATAGCATCTTGCTTAAATCTAGTTTGAATGTCCAGAATTTCCTTTGAGGTATCTCCTTTTCTTTGCTCATTGTGCACATCATAGATCAGGGATTTGATAGCGGAGATGACCTTTCTACTATTGGAATAATGATAAATGTCACTTTGATTTCATTCCCGATTGATCAGAAGAGGAACAAAATGAGTTTAAATTGCCTGGGAGGAGTTTCAGAACCCCTAAATAGCTCAAAAGGCCAATATATATCTCAAAAATCACACTTTTACTATTCATTTTCACTTTTATCCATAGTAAATCTGAGAGCTCTATTAAGAAGATGGTGGTCCCTGTGCAGAAACATCATTTTGAGCTCAGTCATTGACATCAGCGCCTGGCCAATTACGGACCTCTAGTAAGTACTAAAAAAACTACCCTATGAATTTGGTATTTTTCATTTGCATGCTTTTCTATAGCTTTTAGAGCCCTTTGAATTATGGGTCACATTCGGGATTCTAGATCACACCCCGTCAAACCCATGTCGTATCTGGTATTTCTTGAATTGTATCTAATTTTTTCTAGATTTCTGCATCGCATCAAGGATTTCCTAGATCGCATCCAGTTACCTTGTTTTAGCTATGTTTTTAAGTTGAATTTTGGTCTGTGTCATTTCCTATTCTTTTAGGATCGCACCTCATTTTTGGGGTCGTATCTTGGATTTTGTGGATCACACCCAGTATTATTAGTCACATCCTGTATTTCCACGATCGCATCTGGAAAAAGATATCACACCCTATCTTTCTAGGATCGCATCTCATTTTTGGACTTAGAAAGTTATCCATTTTGAACTGTTTGTTTGTTGCAGACCTTGAATTACGTAGTTGATCAAGAGGGTACATCTCTGTTGTAGATAGAACATTGATTTATCTTTTATCTACCAAAATAGGCATATTTTGAGGTAGTCACATTTAGAGGCACATATCCAGGTCATGTTCTTGCCTTGTCTAGACTATTATCAGGTGATGAGTAGGAGACAATGATCAATTATGGATTAAAATCTTTGATTGATTTACCTGATATAGGGGTAAATCAGGGGTTGTTGACTACTCTTTCCGAGAGATGGCACTCAGAGCACAACACCTTCCATCTCCCGACCGGAGAGATGACTATTACTTCGGAGGACATATGGCGCATACCGCGTGTGCTCATCATTAGCCATGAGGTGCATTTTGAGGTGACTTCTGCCGTGGTGATTGGTGTAGCACATTGATATTTCCAGGATGATACCATTGATCAGAGACATCTCTCGTGGGATTACATGTGCGATCATTATGATTGATTATCTATATATTTATCTAGATTGATTGGTGGCATCCTGATGCCAGACAAAGGACATCACGGGTTCCTCGTAGGATGGGTGGACATTTTGGAGTATATGGTCATCCATAGATGAAGATTTGCATGGGGCAGCTATATCTTAGCCCATATGTACCATGAGCTTCCTGATATTGTGTACCATTATCCCAGAGCGTGACTATGGGTATTTTGATTCTTTAGATCTGGGCCTAGGAGCACATCCATGTTACATGGCCGATAGTTGATAGATAGCATGCAGCTAAGAAGGATTATGTATATACGTATGTAGGTCTTATTCAACAGCCCCATTTGGGAAAGGTAGAGTACTGGAGGAGGATTTTTGATGATATGACAGAGGTAGTATGGCGGCCATACATATATTGTGAGGAGTGGACCTCTGATGCCAGATAGGTTCCATTTTTGTTCCAGAGTAGGTACCTTATCGGGAGGACCTGATATATTGTAGAGTGGTTTGTTCATACCAGAGTTTTGAGATAGTATGGCCAGTGGTAGGGAGAGACACATGAAATTACTATATATGCCTGGATCCATGATGAGGCACCATTCTGGGGTGCCCAGCTGAGTCATGAAACTTCCCAATAGGAGATCAGAGACATGGTTGGAGTAGATTGGGATCTCTATCTTGATGTTGCAGATGTAGGCTGCTCAGATGGATATACAATAGAGATGCTTCAACATCCATTTCCTCATTTCATAGCACCTGAGGAGGTCAATCCTTGTATAGAGGAGCCTATAGATTATGATATAGATGAGCACCCGACCAGAGGGAGAGGAGGAGCTCAAAGAGATAGGGGTGTCGATAGGCATGAAGGGAGAGATGGAGGTAGATATGGGAGACGTCCTGCTCTAGATGAGGGGGAATATGATGGAGATGAAAGGGGTGGTGGTGCTGTGGGTGGCCATGTAGATGTTGCCAGTGGTAGTAGAGAGGGTCGGCACACCCGATTTAGATTTTTTTCTCTCAGGAGAGATCCAGGCCCATTACTTATAGGGGAGCAGTAGAGATAGAAGAGGCATTAGCATTAACAGAGGTAGCCAGGCAGATCATAGGATAGATATCAAGATAGGCCTTTTGGACAGGATTCAGGTAATGGATCTGGTAGAGATGGAGATCCTCTATCCCAGTATGAGCTGGAGCGAGAGTAGCTCAGGGCATATATCATAGCTTTAGAGGGGAGGCTTACTATAGCTAATTCCTAGATTTCCATGTCAGATGCATTGCTTGCAAATAGGGACAGACAGTTAGAGCACCTTAGGGTAGAGCAGGAAAGGCAGAGTGATATACTCAGAGCAGAGAGAGATGTGCAGGCCAGGATAGCCACCCATTAGGGACATAGAACAGCTTATTACTTTGCATTATACCATGCTATAGTTTCAGAGGGCTAGAGAGCACTTTCATTTTCATAGGTTGTCCAGTAGTTTGAGGGAGCGATTCCTCCTCCACCTCCATTCATACTACCTCCTCCACCTCTTCCAAATGAGGGAGAGGGGTGAAGCCAGAGCTAATACATATCTTGTTTTATTTTGTGAGCTCATTTTGTATATCTAAATCCCTATGAGGCCATTCTTTTGTACTATTAACACTTTAAAATATGTATTTCTGATTCATCTATGTACTTTGATACTCTTTGTGTAGACTTGTGCCATTTTGTTGATTTGTACCATGTTGATATATATATATATCTGATGCAGTTGTTTATGATTCTGACTTGAATCATGAGTTTCCTTTGTGCTAATAGATTTATTTGCACATGTGACTGTATCTTGGTCTTATGATGAGTTAGATTTAGATGATGATAACATTTATGTGTTTTAGATTTATCACTGATACAAATATGTTTCAAATGATACTATGTGAATCTGCAAAATATATGTTTATGAGGTTTTATTATGCAAGCAAATGTATGGATGCACGTAGGATGTAAAATGAAATGTGATGCATAAATGCTTTATTTTTGTATTTTATTTATATTTCATTTTAATGAATGCAAAATGTATGCTATGGATGTGCAACGATATTTGATACCAGTAATATTGGATTGAGGTATTTAGCTTGGTTTTTAGAAGAAGATAGAAATAATTTCTAAGCTCAAATTTATTATGCTTTTACTTTTTTTCATAAATGCATCATGCAATCTCTAAATGCAGCTACATGCAGATTCTTAGGACTTGTCATTGATTTGTAGATATTGTAATATTCTTATCATCATTGGGTGCCTTTTGGAACGGATACCACCTAATAGTACAACCATCACTAATGCCCACTGATATCATGAAAGTATGAATACTATGTTTATTAGATGAAATGTTGGAAATAGACTTAGGCTTCAAGGCATAGAAGCCAGGATGACAAAATAGTCACCTTCCTTTTATTATATCAAATTCTATGTAAGGCAGGATATCGGACCCACAATGACCTTGAAAATTCATATCCTTGGGTACATTATGCTTCGTATACCTTAGTGAGAATCATAGTTTAGAAAATAGACAAGGAAATGTTTTCAACCTCACCATAGTTTACACATAACAAAGATTGAGATATATGCGGCTATCCACTCATGGTGGTAGCTCTTACCATAAACATCCAAGTTAGGTGAAATTTATAGGATCATTTGGAATAATCACCATATGCAGAAAACTAAGAAAATGTTATGCCCCTGTCCTTCTGACTCTTTGTCTTTGAGCAGACATCATGGAGTAATTTGGAAGACATAACATTATCAATTGTGAATCAGTCAAAGAAAACTCATAACTGTTTAGATGCCCTTAGTATGAAACATCATGGAAACATAAAAGAGTCATAATCACACCAAGATCAAACTATGTTTAGGTAGTATTGAGAAATACTATTGATTCATTTTTCAAGCATAGTAGAGATTCATCAATCAAAAATCTGGAATTCAAGCAATATGTGTTCCATGTCTGTGTATAATGTTATCCTTGCTTTGTAATCCAATGTAGGTCGTAGGAACTTTGTTCATCTTAGTGCAATATTTGTGTCATCCTTATGTCATGAAAGTAATAGTTTGGTGAAAGTATCGAGAAGCATGGTATCATAAGACAAACCAACCTGTGATGACCTAGTAGACGCAACCCATCAGACTGGAAAAGATGCCCCTATTGCCGAATGACTTGATCCTAAGACACAAATATAGACAAATCCTAAGCAAGGATAAGATAGTTGTTTAGGAAACAACGTCAATGTTTTAGCATAGGTGTAATCGTGAAGGCTTAGTATTAGTAATGCATTGATAGATAGAGTACAGAATACAAGTGATGCCTGATTGCCAGGTTTTCACCACTTGGTAAGAACTTTTATTCTTTTTTCTACCAGGATGCCTATTTTACCAGGTTTTCATCAAGGCACTTTTTCTCTTTTTTAGATTTTTTGCTATTTTTGCTTTTTTGAATTTTTTTTGTACTATCAAGGTGCCTGTTTACCAGGTTTTCACCAAGGATACCTTTCTTCAGGACTTTGCCCACTATTTTTAGATTTCTTCAGGATCAATTTTATGAATGTTTTTGGTATTTTCTAAGAATTATTTACTGTATAGGCTCTGCTAGCCAAACATGAAGCATAGAACCGCTTCAAATGTAGAGTGTTGATAGGATCTAGAAGAATGTCTCCCTTAGGTGTGGCTAGTTAATAAGCACTAGTCCCAAAAGTAGCAGTGATAACATAAGGTCCCAACCAGTTAGGTTCAAACATTCCTTTCTGCTCTCGGTTAGGCTGGTTCTTAGGATTCTCCTTTAGGATGAGATCCTCAACTTCAAACTGTCATGGCTTTACCTTTTTATTATATTCTTTGGACATGCATGCTTGGTACACCTTCAGATGATCGAACACCTATTGCCTACGCTCATCCAATAGATCTAAAGAATTCACCCGATCTATGCAGCATTGCTCATCAGTAATAAGACCTTGTAAAGATATCTGCAAAGATGGGATTTCAACCTCAATAGGTAGTACTGCTTCAGTGCCATAGACTAGAGAAAATGGTGTGGCTCCTATTTGTGTTTTGATGCTTGTTCTGTAGGCCCATAATGCCAGATTCAGTTGTAAATGCCAATCTCTGCCAGACTTACTCACAGTTTGGTGTAGGATCTTTAGTATATTCTTGTTAGATGCCTCAGCCTGTCCATTACCTTGAGGGTAATATATTGAGGAGAAATGTTGAGTGATGTGAAACAATTCACAAAGGTCATCAATGTCTTGGTTTTTAAATTGGCCCCCATTGTCCATTACAATGTAGTTCAGAATGAACATATCCACCTATTTTCCAGTGGCTTTGATTAGCGGCATGACTTCAACCCACTTTGTGAAATACTGACTAGCCATAATGATGAACTTGTGTCCATTTGAAGAATTGGGATATATTTGTCCAACCAAGACAAAGGCCCATTGCTGAAATGACCAATGTGTAATGAAAGGTATAAGTTCTCTGGCAGGAGGATGGATGAGATTTCCATGTGTCTGGAATTTATGACATGTTTTGGAAAATTGAGTAGCATCTTTTTCCATGGTAGGCCAGTTATAGCCTACTCTGAGAATTTTCTTTGCTAGTGAAAATCCATTTGAATGTGATCCACATACACCTTCGTGGAATTCTTTTAATGCACAATTGGACTCTTCAAGTTCTAAACATCCAAGAAGCATACCATCAAGACCTCATCGATATAAGTTATTAGTTATGAGGACATAACATGATGCTGTCCTAATCAAGGCTCTTTTCTCATTTCTAGATAGATTATTAGGAATGGTTTGGTCAGTTAGATAGGCAATTATATTAGCATACCAAGATTGGTTTGGGGTGTTCAAAGCAAAGATTACTTGGTATTCATGGGTATCAAAGGAATGATAGGATAGTTCTTCCACCAAAAATTCATAGAAAAATTGATGTTCTTCCAGTTGTAACATGGACACCAAGGTAGCCATAACATTTGCATCCTTCTTCTCTATTCTGGGTATTTGCTAGAATGTGATGAAGACAAAGTACTTCTTTAAGTCATCAATCAGTTGTTTGTAGGGTGTCAAATTCTCATCTTTTGTCTGATAATATCCATTCACTTGATTGATAATGATCTGAGAGTCACCATGCACATGTAACTCTATAATCTTCCACTCCATGGTGAGCTTAAGACTTTTTACCAATGCTTCATATTCAAAAATGTTGTTTGTGCATGTAAACATCAATTTGTAAGATTTGGGTATGTTGTCGCCTTGAGGAGTTATGAACATAACCCCTACTCTAAGCCTTGTTGCATGAAAGAACCATCAAAGTATATCTTCCATAGGTACTCAATTAGATGCATAATGGTCTCATCAGGGAATTCAATCTTTAAAGGCTCATCATCTTGAAGTGGTGAATCAGCTAGTTGATTTGCATGGAATTGTCCTTTAATGGCTCTCTTGTCTACATATTCAATGTCAAATTCACTTAGAATGAGGACCCATTTTGCAAGACATCCTGTTAATGTTTTTTTTCTTAAAAGATACTTTAAAGGGTCTATCTTAGCAATGAGACTTACTATATGTGAGAGCATGTAGTGTCTCAATTTCTATGATGTGAAGACAAATGCTAAGTATGCTTTCTTAATAATGTTGTAATTGAGCTCATAAGAGACTAGTGTTCTACTGATGTAGTAGATAGCTCTTTCTTTCTTAGTTTCATCTTCTAGTGCTAGAAATACCCCCAGTGATATACCTGTAGCTAAAACATACAAGAGTAATGCCTTTCCATGAATGGGTGCCATAAGAATGCGAGTAGCTAGGTACACTTTTAATTCTCTTAAGTTGGATTCATAGTGTTCATCCCATTTGAAGGTGACCCCTTTGTGTAGCAATTTGGTAAAGGTTTGTGCTTTGTCAGCAAGTTGTGACATGAACCTCCTAATTGATTAAAGTCTCCCTTGTAATGTCCTCATTTGAATAATTTTTCATGGAGGAGTCATCTCTAGAATAACTTTAAATTTTGCAGGATCTACCTCAATTCATTTTACTGAGACAATAAATCCTAAGAGCTTTCCTGATTGGACCCCAAAGGCACACTTCTTTGGATTGAGCTTGAGTTGAAATTGCTCCATTTGATCCAATATCTTTTGTAAATCACCAATATGAGTGCTCCTTTCTTTGGCTTTATCTAAGGTGTCATCCACGTAATCCTCCATGTTTTTATGCATCATATCATGGAATATAGTAGTCATTGCTCTTTGATATGTGGCACTGACATTTTTCAACCCAAATAGCATGACGTTCCAGCAAAATGTTCACCATGCGCATGTAAATTTGGTCTTCTCTTGATCCTCAGGGGCAATTTTTATCTGATTATTGCCTAAGAAACCATCCATTAGTGAATACATTTGGTAGCCTGTTGTGAGGTCTATGATCATAGCGATGTTAGGTAGAGGGAAGTCATCCTTAGGACATGCCTTGTTTAAGTCTCTGAAATCTGTACATATCCTGAAAGATTTATCAGATTTATAGACTGGGACCACATTGGAGATCCATCCTACATAGGAAATGACTTTGATAAATCCAGCTTTCAAATATTTTTCTAGCTCTACCTTTACTAGCAACGCAACATGAGGATACATATTTCTAAGTTTCTGTTTCACGGGCTTGATTCTGGGAGCTATAAACAAGTGATGCATTATTAATTCAGGGTCCAGCCTAGGCATATATGTATAAGACCATGCCAATTTTATCTTTTTCTCTTTTAGGAACTTGGTGAACTGTGTCTTTTCATCTTCTGACAAAGATTGTGCTAGGTGGACTATTTAAGGATCTTCAATTATGCCCAAATTAACTATCTATTTTGGTTCTATCAGAACTGAAGACCTTTCTTGAAAGTGCTCAGGGAGGATATCAAGAATCTCATCTTTTGGTGCCTTTGAGAGGTTTTCATCATTAGATACATCTTTTGTTTTTACTATTTTAGGATCTAATACTGCCACAACATGCTTTTCACCATCAGTTCCCTTTTTCTTTTTATTTTTCAATTTTTGACTGAGAAACTTGATATCCTCCTATGACATGTTCATGCTCCTTGCAATGGTGGAAGAAGGGTAGGGTTCACAAGCCTTTAGATAACAAGCTAAGGTGTAGTCATTGGGAAACTTCATGGGGATCTATATTAGCCCAATCAATTAGGTCGGGGTTTATCAAAGATAGGGAGTCAGTCTTTGGGAAGGATAGCATCGCGTTAGTGTCAAGACTATTAACTAACATGACATGTCCTATTAATTTAATTTCTTCGATGTTTAGATCAATAAGAGTTAGATCATCATTAAAAGTGTCATTTTTAGTTATATGTGGACCAAACTCTAGTGATTCGTTAGTAGAACTTTCATCGTAATCTCTTCGTAAAAGGAGGCTTCTTTCTTGTTGCCTCTGAAGTTCTTCTAGACATATCAGAACACCAGTCTCTCCATCAATTATTGGGGGAAGAAACTCTTCCTCTACTTTAGGAATATCACTATTGTTGGGAGTAGTGTTAGAATGTTTTTTAGGTGTTGATGGAGCCGCAAACATGTGAATCACATATATTACAATGTCCTCTGTGGTGACAAAGAGCTCATCCCATTCATAATCATGAGAGTCTGTTACTTCATCATTAGACCTATTTAAGAACTCTACAATAGTTATCTGGTGTACTCAGTTAGACACATGTGGATCAAAGTGTGGAAATTCAAGGACATGTGTGATTATGATTAACTGCCCCCAGTTAGGATGTGAATCATGTTTTTGGGGTTTTCTCTCTATAGTTGTTTCTATCAATGGTATCTTTGGATTATTTTCAGTTGTGTCTCCTACCTCTTGAATAGGAGCCTATGGTAATAAACGGATGAAAAGATCTTGTGGTACCTCAAATATTTGTGCATAGAAATCTCCTTGATAGTCAGGATTCTCTGTGCCAACATGTAATAATATTTCTTAGGACCATGGTTCTAGTTCTATCTCCTCTATCTCATCACTCCCTTTGTTA
This sequence comes from Thuja plicata, assembly GCA_018584345.1. NCBI lineage: Eukaryota > Viridiplantae > Streptophyta > Pinopsida > Cupressales > Cupressaceae > Thuja > Thuja plicata. The sequence continues at coordinate 275,676 of MU226437.1, forward strand.
GAGATTGGACTATCTTTTGAAGTAGGTTTGTCAAATTTGGTATTAAAACCTAGTCCTATTTTGTCTTTGGTATTCCTAAACTCCATGTGTACAGGTTCAATAAGTCCTCTTCCTATGTCTCTTAGAGGTCATTTTTCTTTGTATCCCATTTTCTTGAGGAGATCATATCCTTTACCATACTATTCTGGGGATATTTCTACTTGTTTGAACTCAACTTCCTTTGGTTCTCCTTTGTAAATCCAGTCCAAGATTTCCTATTCTTCTGTGTTATATAAAGAAGATGTGGATACCTTTACCATGCCAGTTTCTTTGTGGATTTTTGGCTCCTTGAATATAGTAGGTGTGAATGTCAAGGAAGGTTTTCCATAGGATCTTGGTGACACTGTAAGTTCTGTCAGTGATGGAGTTAGGTCTAGCTTGTATTCTCGCATACCTATTTCTTCAAGTTTTAATGTTTTTCCAAAACTCTTCATAATAATGTCCTTGGTAGTCTCAGGAGCAATCTCATCCATATCTTCTTTGTTATGTGGAATCATACTACCTTCTTTGATATTGTTGCAAGTATAACTAGCATCCGTAGGAATTGTTACTTCCACCCCATTATGTGGTAACTTGATACAATGGTGGTAAGTAGATGGTACAACTTGCATTTTGTGAATCCATGGTCTCCCCAAAAGGATAGTGTAGGCTAGGGGTAGATCGAGAACTTGACATATGACATTCATTTTAATTGGTCCGGTTCTGATGGGTAGAACAATAAGACCTTTAGAGGATCTTTCTTCCTTATCATAAGATTTGATAGTTATTTTTCTTCTAGATTTAATGGTCTATTCTGAGAGACCCAGTTTCCTGATTAGATTAAGTGTACAAATATTCAAGCCTGTACCTCCATCTATCAATACACATTTAAAATGAGATTTATGAATGAGGACTTCAATATGGAGGGGTTGATTATGTGGATGGGTTAATGATTTATCATCCTCTTCAGAAAAGGAGAGGTAATATGGCTCGAAGATGTGATTGAATATTGCTTGGAATTTGTCTATATCAAGGTCCTTTGGTACATTTACGGCGTGTAGGGATTGTTCCATGATTTCCCTATGTACTGTTATGATTTTAAGAAACTCAAAAATGGAAATTTCAGTAGAGGTTCATTGCAATTGGTCCACCAAGTCATAATTTTCTGCAGGAATAGTAACCACGTGTTTTTCTACTGGTTTGGGGATAGTAACGATAGGAATTTTGGACATTGATGCTAGTTTTGAGGAGGAATTGGGTCCTTTGATCATGACTTGGGCTTGGCTCTGAGTCACTGCATTTGATTGGAAAGAAACACCTTTGATTTTGACCATGTTTATTGATTCAATTTTAATTTCTAGCATATTGATCACATTATCATTATTGGAGTAGATGTAATTGACTTCATTACCTTTTCCTTTAGATGCTTCACCTTTATCGTAGTTAGGGAATGGTTTATTAAATGTTGTATGATGTTCATTGGTAGTGTGTCCATCTACTTTGATCTTTCCTCCTTCAATGAGGTCTTGAATAGCTTGTTTAAGCTTAAGGAAATTGTTAGTCTTGTGTCCTTTGTATTTGTGTAAGACACAGTAAGAATTATCATCCCACCACCTTGGTTTGACTGCTGGCTCCCATGGTTTGGAATCTGGGATTGTGAGAACTTTGATGTCTAAAATTTTCTTCAAAACACTCTCGAGGGGCTCTCCTAAAGGAGTGAATGTTCTTTGAGCTTTTGAATTACATGGCCGACCCTTTTTATTATCATTGCTTGCTTTGGGTACAGGGGTTGTTACCTTGGCATCTTTGCTTGCTTGCATGTTTTTAGTTAGATTGAATACTTCAGGTTTAGGATCAAAATTAGATGCGTCTAATACACCATCATTGACAAAAATTTTGTTTTGCTTCCACCACTTAGGCTTGGAGTTGGAGTTGTTAGTTTTGTTTTCACACGAGTGATCTCTCCTTTTTTCACCATAACTTCTTTAATATAGAGAGTGTTCTTGATCATCTTGTCAAAGCTAGGGGAATCTTGTATTTGAAATGCATATTTTAATTATGGTATCAAGTTATTGACAAATATTTCCATCTTCTTGGATTCAGGAATGGCTCTTGAATATCATGCAAATATTTTCCTCCTACTTTATAGAAAGTGGGTAAATGATTCGCCAGTTTTCTGTTTAGTGTTGCACAGATCCACCATAGTCACGTTATGTTGGATATTATAGGAGTAGTGTTGGATAAACTGTTGTATTAACACCTCAACATTTTTGACCTTGGGTGTAAGTTTTGAGAACCATTCCATGGCATTGCCTCCTAGACTTCCAGGAAACAGTCGCATGAGGTAAGTGGGTTCATGCATGTACTCTATGCTAAGATCACAAAATTCTTGAACATGGTCATGCGGATTGGTCTCTCCCATGTACTTGTCATATTTTGGTCATGCCACATTGGGAGGGAATGGAACCATAGTGATACTCTTGTCAAAAGGAAATGGACAAATGGATTCCACATAGTACTTTGTTGTGGGTTTAGCCTTCTCTTGCTTGAGAGTCGCAAGTTCTGTTTGCATTAAGGTAAGTTGTTTGTTGAGAATAGAAATAGGATTTGGTACCTCCTTTTCCTTTAGTTGTTCCACATCATAATCCTTGTGTAATTTTACACCAGTGGAAGCTAAATGGAGAAATTATTTCTCTTTATCCTCGTCAATCATCATTTCTAGTATCTTGTGGAACCTCTTGCTCAATTTGATTTTATCATACTCATCTTCAGGGATGTCCCCCTCACTATTCAATTAAAATGGAGGAGGTTCAAATGTGGGGTCTTCATCCTCATTGATATCTTCATGCTTTTGGTTTTTTCTATTGTCATATTCATCAAAATCCTCACTCCATCCATGAGTGGACCTGTCCATGTCTGGAGAATCTAGATCGAGTAGGGAACTATGAGATGTTTCTCCTTGAAAGTGTGGTGATTTAGGAGGTACTTTTGATCCTTTAGATGTGTACTTGTTGTGTCTTGTGTTAACCATGTATCTATATCTCAACTTCGTCAAATTTTCTTGATAGTGTCAGATAGTATCTCAAATCATTCAAGTGAGTGTGTCTAGGTGGAAGTTTTGTTTGTATTCTGGTGGAAGTAAATGATTCTAGCATCAGAGGGTTAGAATGCCCTGATAGTGATCTAGGAACCAAGTTGGATAGACCACACTTATTGAGACAGATAAAAAAAAATTGACCAGACATGCAAGGTAGACGTTTGAAAAAGTATTTCGACACAGTGACAGAGAGACCAGAAAAGACAATAGGGATAGGATAAAGAGCCAAAGGGTATCCAAATCAACTGAGTTTTCTTGAGAATCTATTCTGCAAGTTCCCACTATCCTAGATGCAAGCTCCTAGATGTGAGCCAGGAAATACAGGATGCAAGCTACTCATGACCCTAGATGTGAGCTAGAACCCTAGATGCGATGATGTGTTGACCAGATACGAGCCATGATAGTAGATGCAAGCCAGGATACCAAATACAAGCCAGGAAATCTGGGATGCGATTTTATGATGTCTCTGTCAGATTTGGCTAGTTTTGAAAAAAAAAATTTGGAAGTGCGTGAAGTTTGTTTGATTGTAGATTGCATTCTGAGACTTGTTAGTGGCTGAAAAACATGTTTGTATGCCAAGGATTGAAGTTTGTTTCTTTTTTGAAGGTGTTATTTTTTTAATGCTCTTTCAAACATGTTAAACAAATTTGCTTTGTTAGGAGGGTAGAATAGGCACACATCTTATCCCTATTATCTAGGTTGAGAATGAAAATCCTTGCTTGTTGACTTACGTACACACTCAAATGCTAATCAGAATATAGTCATCACCAAGCACGCAATGACTCCAGTCATGATGCTATATTAGCCAACTCCAAATGCAAGTGAGGGCACAATATGATGAGTGTCTTGTGGAAATTACTCTTTGACTTGCACAAGGATTATCACCCTTTTGGGGGTGAATCAGGAATTATTTCAATTTAAGTGTTTTCTATGATTGGGCAGTCCATTTGAAACTATCCCCCATAGAATTGCACAAGGCAAAATTGAGGTGTATAGCCCTATGAGTACTCAAATATGTGTAGTCTCGCAAGAAAGATTCAATTGGCTCTGCTCTACACATACCCAAGCATGTTCTAGGAATGATGTCAAATTTCCAGGAACAAAATTGATTCTGTCTTCTGAGGCTTTAGCCTACGAGGAAGTAACTATTTATAGTGAGTTGGAAGGATTGGCGTAAAACCGGTCTTGACTTGGGTCATTCCCAGGATATTTTTTCCTCAATCGGAAGGCCCTCTACTGTTAAATAAGCTTACAAAGGATTGGTGAGCATTGGACTTCTAGAATTTTGATTCTTCCAAAGAAGAAGAGCATACTCTCCTAATCCATGTCATTTTCTCCCAAAATAGTTTCAAGCAAACAGTTCATTCCCTCAAACAATGTTGTGCTTGATTTAAGATGTTCCTACTTTATGGAAAACATAATGCTTGGAAGTAACATTGTGTTGTTCAATTATCCACAATTTTAGATGAGTAACTTGTTCAATTTCTAATCCCAAATTTAGACAATGAGATTGTTCATTTAGCCCACAATGTTAAGTGCTTTGAGTTGTCCATTTACTTGTCAAAAAGAAATTTAGTTTCGTTTGCATTTTTCAATTCTCTCCAAATTCCTTTCAACTCATAAAATGATGTGTGAGTTTCTGATTTTCCTCAAAAGGAAAAGAACATAGTCCTCTAGTCAGTTTAGTAGAAGATTAGAAAATATTCTTAGTGTGAAAATCATGTAAATAGAGGTCAACAAGGGGGTTGGGCAACCTGAAAAAAACCACATTAGTATTCTTTTTTCATCTCCAAGAAAAACCTTTGATAGAAACTTGCAAACACTAGTTAGGTTGCTTTAAAAGACAAAAACCAAAGTGATCAAACTATTAGAGGTTAGGCAATGAAGTACACAAGATGTTTCACCAAATGCGATCTTAAAAACATAGGATGTGATACCATATACCGAATGCGAGCCCTTGTTACGAGATGCAACTAAATGTTCCCCAAATGTGATCCTAAACTAAAAATGATCCGGGAAATCCCAGATGCAAGCCTCATTTTCTCCAGTGCGAGGGCGTATCCCAGATGTGAATTAGAATGACTAGAAATGACTCTAGACCAAAAAAATAGGAGGAAAGATTAGTGAAAATGTGGTTAAAATGAGGCCAAATCAAGAACTAGGCCCCAGGATGGGCGCCATAAATGTGTGTTAAAATGTGCACCTATTATCTACAACATGACACTTCAATAGATCATTGCATTAGTGGAAAACATTGTTAGAAGAGCATACAAAGCACTAAAATTGACCTATTGCTTTCTAACTAAGAAGATTATGATAAGCAGCACAACCCTCAAATTATGCTACTATCAGTGACATATACAACTTAGCATGAAAGATTTGAGTTAAAACAAACTAAATGATAAAGAAACATGCATATTTAGCTCTAAAAGTGAAGATAATAACAATGCATGATAATCCAACTATGAGGCAATATGAAACTATCTAAATCCTAACAACATAAAAATACATTTAACTCTAAAATTATGGGCTTATTTGTGCTCAAAAACTCCTTCTATTTATAGAAGAAATTAGGAGAGAGAGGGGGACAAGGTGCATTAATAGAGTTGAAAAACTCATTAATGAGGTGTAAGAGGCATTAATGCCTTAGGCATTAATGAGGGATGGGCATAAATGAATATTCATTAATGAGACATTAATGAAACCATTTATGAGGCATGGGGAGGGATGTAAGGCCAAACCTGGCAAGTTGGTCCTTTAGAGGAAGTCAAGCTTGAGAAAGTTGACTTTCTCAAGTGGGTTGAGTTCTTAACCACTCCTTAATGAAATGTGAAAACATTAGGAGGTGGTTTAGGATAGAATTAGGATTATAATTAGATTTAGCAAGGGTGAATGGGTTGGGATAGGTTCAAACCCATGGTAAAAGTAGTTGAAGTGGGTTAGGTTGGGGTTTAGAAGAATATTAATGAAATGAATAAAGCTTGTTTAATTCATTCAAAAATAGGAATATTAATTATTTAAGCATTTAATTTCTTTTTAATAATCAATAGGACTATAGCCAATTTAATTAAATTAATTAGGCTAGGGGAATGGGTTCATTTGCAAGTGATGAGACATATTGAGGTTTATTTAATGCCTTTATGATTAAATACTATAGCCATGTTTTGAATTTGATTTGTTTTAATTGGTTTGAATTGATTTGAATTGTATGGTTGTAGTAGTTATATAATTTAGTGATAAAAATCACCTAGGACATTAAATTTGATTTATAATGAATTATGACAATATAAAATTGTCGTGACATAATTGGGGGTATGATCACACCTAGGGAAAATAGGGTCTATGGTTAGAGCAGACCAAATCTAGGTGGTTACACTACTAAGTATTTAGGATATTAGGATAATCATATAAATAGATGTGTGATGTGTCAATCAGATTGGGTAGAAAACTGATGTATTGCTCCCTTCTCAAGATCTAGAGATTAGGAACAATAGGTTGATGCACTCAAAATAGTGCAAGGATAAATTTGATTGTGTTGATTGACGTGAGATAATCCACTGATATAAAGATGCTACTATAATTCACTTTGTTTGCAAAATGTAGGCACATTTCTATAAGTTATATGTATGAAATGTCATGCACTGGATTTTTGATTTAGTCGATGAGCTAACAGATCCGGAGAGACAGATAATTGAGTAGTGTGGATTAGGGTTCCTTCTCAACTGAGGTCTTCTTACAAATATTGTAGAGAAATGTCACTCTGACCATAATACCTTCCATCTACCCCTCGAGAAGATGACAATCACACCTGAGGATTAATATAGATTACTAAGGATTCTGACCCATGGTGAGAGAGTTTATTATGACCAGGTTTATGATGGGAGCACATGCAGATGAGTATTTAGAGATGACACTATTGGTGATGACATAATCACATGGGCACAATTTTCTTCCTTTTCCACTTTGCCAGTGATATTGGGTGTAGTCATCGGTGGGTTACTACTACTAGATCAACGTTGTCATGGATTTTCTGTCAGATGTGGTCACATTCTGGAGGACTTTATCGCTCATCCTTGGAGATTGGAATGGGAATCATGTGTATTGGAATAGTTATATCATGATATACATGATGTTTTGTATAGGGCTAGCAAAACTATTTCAACAGGTGCATTCCTATTGCAGTTATGGACCTAGGAGCATATCCCGATTATGAGACTGATTGTTGCTCAAGTTTGAGGTCGTGGATGGCCTTATGCCTTTTTATATGATGGGATGGTTATCTAGCATCATCTAGGAAAGCTTGAGTATTAGTGGAGGACCATTGATGATATCGACCAGGCCGTGTGGAGACCTTATTTGGGCTGCAAGGGATGGTGGGAGGATGATGATGAGATATCCTACATGTTTTCACCATGGTGGATGATTGGATGATCACCACTTGTTATTGAGAGGTTCTTCTTTGGGTGAGTGTCATAGAAGTATGGCAAAGTATAGGAGATGCCTCAGGGTATGGATTTATATGCCCAAGTCTAGGCTAAGAGATTGATGTTGTTTGCATAGGTAGATTATCAATTTGAGTCACTAATAGATTTGACCCCAAATTTTGACCAAACTTTTCGACCAACTAGCCAAATTGTTTTATTTGGTCGCATTATAAAAGTTAACTTTTATGCCCGTGTTGGTCAAAATTTTGACCAACACGTGCATAAAAGTAAATAAAAGAAAAGTTAACTTCATTTTACCACTTCCTATTACCGCCACGACTGCAAATTTTTCTAGGTTGCAGAGCGAAACTAGTGCGGCACTATGGATTCGACACAGGTAATTAGATCAAGGGTTGCAACACGTGAATTCTTTTAAAGGTTCTTGGTATGATAAACTAGATTTTAGTAATCACAGTTTAAAATTCTAGCTTTGAACACTGGTTTCATAAAATGTGGGGTATCCTACTTTCCCACCGATGGATGTGAACGCCGCCTTGTGAAACACAAGTTCCTTTCATGTATACTAAGAATTCAAAACCCCAAGCCTGTAACTGTTCATCCGCACACAGAGGATTGATGCCCTAGGCTAATTACTTAATATGTATTTAGCATACATGTCTATCAGGGCATTCATGACTACAAAGTCTATCGAATATCTGCCTTCTATGATGGTTTAATGGATTCCTATACCTTGTTCCAAAGCTCCCATTTGGGCATAGGGTGGGAGGATGTTGATAAAGGTTGTGGAATTTGGCCTTACACCTACTAATCACATTTGCTTAAAAGTCTCTAGGGCTTGTTCAACGAACCCATTTTGTGTAAATCCTACAATCATTGAAGTCCATGAGATGACATCTCATTGAGATGTATTTTGAATCAGTTTCTAAGCCTTCTGAATGCTTCCACATTTTGCATACATATCCATCAAGGCACTGGCAATCACAACATTTGATGAAAATCCACTTTCCATTGTGATTACACCTATGTAAGAC
>MU226437.1:293175-314677 GCA_018584345.1 Thuja plicata
GTAATGTTGCAAACTTGTTATTATAGTGGCTCAAGCATCTCTTGTACCTGGGAGCATTTGGCTATTGATATTTGGTAGGATCATAATTAACTTAGGCAACTTAGCTTCTCATTTTGTGGAGGCTTGTTTAAATGAACATTTAAAGCATTGTAAGATTGCTGCCTTCTTGGTTTTGTTTCAACATATTGTGTGGCTAAGTGTGCAAGTGCAGCTGGTTGGACCCATTTTATCTACACTCTCTATCCACCATACATCTCCCGATCACCATTTGGTGCTTTCAAAGTGCACCTTCACTGTGCCTTCACCAGTCAAACACTATTCCACTCCTCCTTCTGTTGACGGGGTTTTGCTAACCAGGTCCGCCAACAGTCATAAGTTGTCACCGGGTTCCGGGGGAAATCGGCCAACTCCGCCTACAAAGGTTGTCCGGGGGAAAAAAATCTCTGGGCCTTCAAGCACCTGGGTGTCAGGTCATGAAGGTGCAGGGCTCGGTTGGGAGAGGTGACTGTTTTTGAGGGGGATAGCTGGTTACTTCAACTCATTCTTCTGGAGATTCAGTACAGTAAGGGTTTCCCAGAGCATTCTATACTTAGCGAATAAAATGAAAAAATATCCTGCAGAGTTAGAAATGTTTATCTAACTACAGTCATGCTGAAATGTCCAGAACATCAATAATACTCTGAAAGACTACACTAAATACCGAAGAAATACACAACCATCAGTTAGCATTTTATCAGTAGCGGAAATAAAGAGGTCGTTAATCTACTTTAACATATCAGAGTAAAGGTCATACAGAACATTAAAACATGAAATACCATTAACTCAGAAGCAGGGACGCTAACATCATTGCCAAGAATCCTTCCTTCTTCATTAATATTTAGTCTAGCAGGCACTGGTGTGTGATACAATGATTCCTCCAGGGGAGCATCTAACTATCAAGAACAGAACAATGGAGCATTGAGCTCTGCAACTAAAACCAGAAATTAATTTTCTATTGATATGAACAACAAAATCATCAATTTTTCCGCCCCTTAGAAATGGGCCGATCTGCCTATTTATACAACTCTTCACTAACCCTAACCCTATTTTACATAGTTCAATAAAATACAATATCCGGGGGTCGGTACTACCTGCGCCACCCTACAAAAGACCTGGAGATGGAATAGGTCTGTCATGTCAGAAGAATAAGATAAGAATATACATCGGAAGAATCGGTCTCGAGAAGAAAGCCAGAGAGGTGAAAGAAGAAAGTAGGTCTTTCAAGGACCGAGGCTACATGCCTCATAAATGGGAAATGCGGCGCCCTGTCTCCAATGTGCCAGATGTACCCTTGAGCGGCGCCTCGAGAAGACCACCCTGTCAGAAGGCCAACTGCTGAGCTGACGCCCCTTGATGCACCCAACTACCTTCTGATAGTCTTATTAACCACTTCTAAAAGTGACCGGTCGGCCTCGGGGACTGGGACACGGATCACTTTAAAGAATACAAAATTTTGGATCTGGGACTCTGAGATCTGGGAACTTACATCCCCAAAAGAATAAAGAATACTTAATGCTCAAGTTTCCCCGGTTCCCGAAGAATGCTCAAGGATGCTTATTATCATTGAAGGCCTGAAGGAGGCAAAAAATACCATCCTCGTCAATATTTTTTAGGCTGGCCCTTCTGTGCCTAGCCACGTCAACTAGTTCCCCCAGGTCTGGAATATTATTTCTGAACTCATCTGCCATCCTTGCGGCGTCATGGCCTTTAAGCACCATTTCGGTAAGTTTTGTCATTTGGGCCCCATCTATCCCCTCTAGAGATTGATACCGAGATGCCATCATTTCATCAAAATTCCCCAAAACTGACTCCTCGGGGGTATAAGTATCTGTACTATGGGGATCAACCCCGGAAGCTTTTATTACAAATGACTTATATAAATTAGAAGAATACTTCACTATGTTTACCTTTTCCTGTAAGGACTCTACCAGTTGCTTGGTTACCTCCAATGTGAGGTCCAGTATGGAGTGCTGAGCCCTTACAAAATCAAATGATTCCTCACCAAGAATTCTAGATTCAGAAATTATGTCTTCCCCCAGGGTGAGGAGCTCTTCGAGCTCTACCTTCCACGCCTGGTAATTCTCGGCGTCACTCTCCCATTGCTCAATCAACGCTTCTGCCTGATGAATAACCTATCGGGCCGTATATAGATCGGGGAGAGTAGACACTAGGAAACGTCGGGTGTTTCCTATCTCTAGAGTGACCCATTCGTCTACTGCTTGGGCCTTATTTTTCATTACTCGCAGGGAGTCTATGTCACTCTGTGGTAATTCCTCTGATGTGGAGGTCTCCAGAGGGGCAGCATTGAGGGGTCAGGCCAACTGGGTAAGCAACCCCACAAGGTTTGCATTCTTCTCTTTCTTGGCTTTGAGCCTCTGGGCCTCCTTTTCATATCGGGCTTCAACTACCCTCGCTGCCTCCTTAAGCAAGTCTACTTTGCCTTTCTTTCCTCTCTTACCCAGGGATACCTCTACAATATTGTAGTCTGCGGGGTCAGCGGTTGCTTCATCGGCATCTGGAGGAGGTGTTGCTACGATGGCAACTGTCTCTCCGCCCGGCCCAGTTTGAAGAGTGTGAACTGTCTGGGCTTTCTTTGCTTTTGGTGGGGCCTGAGCTAAGGCCATCATTTCGGAAAGGGAGAGAGGGATCGCCAGAGCAGATTGGGCTTTTATTTTCCTATTTTCCACCAGCCATGGAGGTGGGAGAGGTGGCCTTCCTGCCAGAGTTTTTTCTTCAGATTCTCTCCCGGTGTCCGGTGGCGGCTGCTCCTTTTCAACATTTACCTCATATGTTCCTCTCCTTGCCGGAACCTCTTTTGCAGCAATGTTATTTTCAATTTCTATCTCCTCAGCCTAGTCCGGATGTCAATAAATGGGTCTAGACCCTGGTCTGATTCCTCGGGAATCTCCTCTTCATGCTGCTCTTCTTCTTCCTCACCTGTTGGCAGTAGGGGAGGTATTGGGCTGAGATTCAGAGTTTGGGCCGCTGTGATTACCTGCCCGAAGGTTGTCCCTGGGAGTGGCCCTTGGAACATGATGGCTGGGGTTACGGTTGATCTCGAAGGTCCAGGTCTGGGTTCCCCAGCGGATGCCATCTGTTCACTTGGTGGTTGTTGGTCCACTCCCGGACCTTTCTCTGCTTGAGCCCCGGAAATAATCTCCGTATCTGGCCTCTTTTCTTCTATCTACTGCTCTTCTTGTTCTACAGCCTTTTGTTCTAGGTCTTCTGGATCCACAGCCTCTTACTCTTTCTTCGGGACTTCCGTCTCTGCTTGTGTGTCATCCCCTTGCAAATTTTTGAACTCATTGGCTGCAAATAAGTCAAATTCTTCTTTCGGAGGGGAACTGGCTGGGATGTCTGCCTGCTCTGCTTCTTTCTCCAGTTCCAGGGAACTGGAAGAAAGGATTTCTACTTCTTTGGGGAGGGAAGCCCTTGGCGCTGGTTCTACCTTAGGCTGGTTGATGTGCTTTCTCTTCCTTTGGGTGATCAGAGGCGGCCCCGCATCGGCTATTGCTGCTACCTCTGTGGGATCCACCTCCGTTGCCTTGACCATCAAGGCTGCCAGCGATGGGGAGGAAGGAGGATGAATTGGTCCGGCCATTAGCAGGGGAGTGGCAAGCCTCGTTATTAACTGTTCTCTCATTTGCTGGGAGGCTGCCACAAATTGCTTGATCTGCTCCTCTATGGGGACTTCCTGCATGGAGGGGGTTATAGAAATTCCTTTTCCTTTATCTGTGCCTTGTGAAGAAGTCCCGGCCCCTAGGGTCAATCTTGGTACCGGCGGTGGAGTTGGACCTGGTTCCGGCTGGGCTACCCGGTGAATACTCCCAGGGCACGCTTTCTTGAAGTAGGCGTGGCTTCGCTCCACTACTTCTTGGGTGAAGTATTCAATTGTGGGCCCCTCCTGGGTGGCCCAATTCATTGTCGGCAGTGCCATTTTGTCGATCCCCTTTTCTTTGTACTGGGGATCTATGGTGGGGGCGGCATCAGAAAATCTCGAAGGGAATCTCCAGAGCTTCAATTCCTGCATCATTTCGGCTGTCATTCTGATGTAATACCAGCTTCGCACATCCACATCATCTTGGCAATCTTCCCAAAAGTCCTCCATATGTATTTGGTGGGGCTCCGAAGCCCGGGGCATTGCCGTTGCAATTCTGCCATGTGGATCAAAATTTCCCTGCGCCAAATAGAATTCCTACAAGTTATAACTTTTCAACTCGTTGTCTGCCTCCCTTGCAGCGGCTAGACTGTAGGTGTAGTTCCCATAGGTGATTGGGAACGAAATGTTGGGGACCTTCTTGAGGCCAAAGAAGGTGTGCAACTCCAGTATTTGTCTACAATATTTCAGCAGCACGATCTTGTCCCCGCAGTGCCTCGGTAACAAGTAGGGTTTCCTATAGAAGCCAACGACTCTAATGTATGTATGCTGCTGGAATTGGATATAGTAGTGCCCATAAATACTAACCAACTTCATCACCTTAGTGGACAGGCAGTATCCGACATCTCGGGTGGGTGTGAGAAAGTGGTAGTAAATGAAAGCATCATTTACTCGGCAGAAACTGGGGAAGCTGGCCTCCCATTGAATTTGTGGGAAATGGTCCCATGGTACTTTCTGTCCTGGGCCAATCCCGAGTACTCTGTCAGTAAGTAGGCCGTTAGAGTGGGGCTTCTATTGGGCCAAAGCCCAGAAAACATAAGAAGACATGTAGAACTTCTTCTTCTCATTCAACTACAAGAACTGGGAGTCGACATGATTAGAGATTATTGACGCCCAGTCAAAAAATTCTCCCTTAGTGGAGATGCCCAGGAGGAAGTAGTACATCCATTTTTGAAATTCCTGGGTGGAGGGTTCCCCAAATACTCGGGCCAATGCTATCATCCCCATCTGGATGCTCTCTTTGAATTCAGAGCGGGGGATATCTATCTTCATTCTCTTTGGGTCCCTCTTCGGGACCTTGAGCCAGTTGGTGTTCATGTACACCCAGGTAGCATCCTCCAGTTGATTGAATTTTTTCAAGGCGTCCGTCCTTATAACCACTATGGCCCTGTCAAATTGTGGGATACCCAGGCCTGCTTGGAAAGTGACTGGGTCCAGGGACACCAGTGGAGTGGGGTATCCCATGGGTTCTATAGCTGCGAGCATGACGGCCCAGATAGAAGAGTTATAGTTGGCAGCCAGGGTTAGAACAAGCTCCGGAGACTGCATGGAGCATGGGAAGCAAGCTGCCTTGAGGATTCTGGAACCTCCGATGTTGACGATGAGTTTGTCTCCAGCTTGTCACTGGATGTGCATTATCTTTACTAGGGCCTGCATTTCTACCCAAGTCCTGACACTGGCATCGGTCATCAGTTTTACCTTGGACTCAATCTTTGAGCCCACAATCTCATTATCTTATACAAACTTCATGGTGAGGGGCAGCTTTGCCAGGGCCTTCTCCATTTTTGACTTTGCTGCTGCCCTGGTCTCGGTTGTGGTGGGAAATTTTGGAATTTCGGGTGGAGATGATGCAGATGCTTCAGACATGTTTGGGAGATGAAGTCTGGACCTGCGAGACAGAGCGATCGTCAGAACATACTTATCAAAATTAAAATAGTTACTCCAGGGTCCGGGAAAATCTTACCACTGTGATGTTTGCCTTTTCTGAAAAGTTAGTTTTATGCAAAGGTATCCGAAAAGAAAAACATAAACTTAGAATGTTCATTATATCTCTGGATCCAGGAAATTTTATCACACTTGACCAAGACATAGGACGAATGGTGGAAAGAGGCCCAAGGCTCGGAGAAATGATCGTTAGCAAAAAAGAATGTGGAGGCAGGTCCACGTGGACGCCACGTGCGTTAGCATTGAATGGATGTGATGGTGATGACGGTGGAGCCAACTGTTTGAACATGCAAAAAGGGAAATCCACTTGGCTAGAAGTAATTGCGCACATGGGAAATAAATGAGGCTCTAAAATCCTTGATGGAGGAGAGAGAAAATTGCTTGTCTAAAACCGACCGAGAGCCAAGTTTCAAACAGGTGGTTTTCTACCTCGAAGCAAGCTTGGAGGTGAAAAACCAGAAGAAAAGGCGACTCGACCAGCCTGTCGAGCCACCTGGAAGGATATACATAGAGCTGAAGGATATATACATGGAAAGGAGGAGATATACATAGGTTATCTATAGATATGCACATATGTACATGAATATACACATGGGACGACTCCCGCAGGAAAACCAGACAAGGCAGAAATAAATATATACAGTCATTTACATTACACACACCTTTTACAAACATCACATTATTTATAGGCAGACCATTATTTACATGATTTACATTATTTTTAGACAAGCAACCGCTGCACAGAGGGTGGACAACCCTCTGGCAGAGCCGACCCACCAACGGGCGGCAAGACCCAAAAGCAAAAGAACAGTTGTGACAGAGAAACGAAGCAAAACAAAAACAAAACTAGGCAAACCCAAGGAAAAACCAGAAAATGGAAGCAAAACAGAGAGGAGGAAAGGCGAAACACCAACCTAAAAATGTAGAATGCAAAGGAAAGGAGGGATTACTGAAAGAACTCTGCAACAACTCGAGTCATTAGGCTGCCAAGATCACCACCACGAAGCACTTGCGTATGTCTGAGAACAACAGAAGGTGTTAAGCTTTGATTATCACAAATTCTCTATAAATTCTCTGCTAATCACTTTGAAAATGCTCTATTTTTCTCTAAGTGCTCGAAGGTTTTAATCATGGTAAGTGTGAAAATGATAGGTAAGTCTATTTATACCCGCGGTAAAAAGTAATCCTCCTCCTTCCAGAGATTTTAGGCTAGGCGAAACCTCCAGACTTCGGGCCTGAGGATTCCTTACGATGATATTCTTAAGAATATCATAGCAAAGAATCCCAGAGTCTGGAATCCGGTTCCCAACAAAAAGGCAACCTTCAGGATCTGGGATCCTGGAGGGAAAAACCAAACCAAGAAAACAACACACACCGGGGAAGAAAACCCCAGAGAAAGAAAACAAAAAGGAAAAGAAAGACAAGGCAAAGCTGCAGCAAAAAGAAAAGCAAAAGAAAAAAGGGGGACCCAACATTTTGCACACAAAATGTAGGGATAGGGATGCAGGGCATAACAAATGGAAACTATCTAGGACAAATGTCTTAGCGCATTTGAGAACCATAGAACCTCTGGTTAGCACAACTGGAATAAATCCACCTCCCGAAGTGTTTGACAAGCTGAAAGCAGCATATCCGAGAGAACCAGACCACACAGGAGTCAGTCTGTAGCCTTTCACCAGTGGTGTCATGTGCGCTTTGGAAGGAAATCAAGCCGATGACCTCTGGGAGGAATAGAGAAGTGGTACTAATTACATCAAACTAGTCATTAATTTGATTGTTTCCCCCTAGAGACTGGAGTTTCATCCCGATTTTCCTCTTATTATTTTATTTATTTCCAAGTGGAGAAGGCGGTACTTCTTTCACCATTGAGCCTAAGCTTAGCTAAGTTCAAATGGTGGTACTTCTTTCACCTATCCACCTATATTTGGATATTTGAAGAGGGCAAAGCTCTGGACCCGGGAGGAATTTCTTTGGATTTTCAGACATGGATCAACCAACCAGTATAGTTGATCTACCCTCGATGTGTCTGATTACTTGTTCCTTGCATTATTATTCTGTTCACTGATTGCCAGATTGCCGGAGAGAATTCCCAATGAAGATTCCTCAAAATGTGCCATAACCTGCAAAACAATCCCGGAGACCGGGTTGATTCCACCGTGATAAAGATAGATTCTAAAGTTCACCATGCCGGAGGCATTGCACCAGAGGCCAAAGTTATGTGAAGCATTCTAGTTCCTACAAGATGGAACAAAATGTTGGGACCAAAAGAAAGCTGAAAGTGAAAACAAAGATAACAAAACAAAAGGGGGAGACTGCCCCGGAGGACAGCCGACAGGACTATTTACAAGGGGATATTTACATATAATACAACTTCGGACAAACTTACCCTTATTTGAAGTAATGTTTGAGAAACTGCCCATTAACAGGCAATGTGACAGGTTCTCTAGTCAAGGTGTTAAGGCGGTAAGTATTTGCCCCGCAGATTTTTGAGATTAAGTACGGTTCGAGCTAGAGCCGTTGAAACTTGGTATGCTTTCCTTTCTTCTCCCGGGCCTTATCCCACAACAGGACCAAGTCTGAAATCTAAAAATCCTTATATTGGGCTCTTCTATCAAACCACCTTTTTACTACTGCTTGATGACGTGCAAAGTTTCCAAGGGCCGCGTCTCACCGTTCTTCCATTCGCACTAGATTCAAAAGTCGAACCTCCACAATGTTGTCCCTATTGTTAAATTCCTGCATGAACTGTAGAACTGTGATTTATAAATTGACTAGGAATACAGGGTTCTGACCATAAACTAGGTGGAATGGGGATGTCCCCAGGGCAGCCTTAATATGAATACGATCCGCCCAGAGGGTGAATTTTAGTTTTTGGTGCCAATCCCAGGGATTTTGTTCTAACAAATGTTTGATCACCATAAGCAGATTCTTATTTGTTGATTCAGCAACACCATTCCCCTGGGGGTAATAGTTGCTGGAGAATTTCAGTGTGATCTTTCTATTGTAGGTCCATTCGAGTAATTATGCAGAAGAAAATGCCAGACCGTTGTCACATACTAAAGCAAAGGGTATTCCAAACCTTGTGACGATGTTTTCTTCCATAAATTTGATAACTACGTCCGCCGTGTTGTTTTTGCAAGGTATAGCTTCAGATCACCGAGTACAGTAATTAGTCGCACTAAGGATATATCGGTGGTTGGCAGACAAGTTGGTGTTGATTTCCCCGATGAAGTCAAGTTCCCATTGGGCAAAGGGTCTAGCCTCGTAAACTGGTTGCAGGGGCATGGCCGGGTTGCACTCATAATGTGCTACAGTTTGACAAGTATGGAATCTCCTAACATGAGCGTAGACGTATTTAAATACGTAGGGCCAATAATATCCAGCCTAAAGTATCTGATGGGCAGTGGCATCAGCTGAACCATGCCCGGTTCCAAACTGTCCATGGAATTCATCAATTATTTTCACAACTTGGTCCCTGTCGATGCACCGGAGGTACACTCCCTCATAATTTTGGTGGTAAAGCGCATAATTTTTAATCATGAAATAGGTGCTTTTCATTCATAAGGCATGGCATTTGTGGGGAGGTAATCCCTCTGGGCATTTGTTGTTTAGCAACAAGTACACTAGATCGATATACCACGGGTCTTGGGTAATGGACTCCACCATATAAGTTTGACATTCTATGTGGGGAGTCTCTTCTGCGATTGTTCGACTTAGTCCCTGGCCTTGGACTATTTTCATGGGCTGCATCTCTAAGTCATATTCCTGGAGGATGGCCATCCATTTCCCCCATCTCTCGCCCAATTCACTCTGCATCAGTAGAGATTTGACAGCCTGGTCCGGGATGATAGCATGCACTTTGCTCCGGAGAATATAATGCCAAAATTTCTTCACGGCGTGAACTAGAGCAAAGGCCTATTTTTCCAGTGATGAATACCAAACTTTGGCGTTCTTAAAGGGGGAACTCATAAGAGAAATTGGTCGTTCCTCCCCTTTAACCTTTTGGGTCAATACTGCCGCAGCAAAATGTGGCGAAGCAAACGAGTATATGTAAAACGGGAGGGAATAGTTCAGACTAGCTAGGACAAGTGCCTCTGTTATGGTCTATTTGATCTGGGTGAATGCCCACTTCGCTTCAGGACTCCACTCAATTTTGGTATCCTTCTTCATCATTTCATTGAGCAGTTTAACTATTTCTGCGAATCCCGTGATGAATCATCGCACGAAGTTGATTTTTTTGAAGAAGGATCGCATTTCTTTCTTGCTACCAGGCATCTGTAAGTTCAGCAATGCTTTGACTCTATCAAGGTCTATGGATATACCCTTCTCAGAGATGATATGCCCGAGCAACTTCCCTTCGGTGACCTCGAATATGCATTTCTTAGGGTTGAGGGATATTCCATACCGGCGGCATCTCTCGCAGATCTGAGCGAGGTGGGCGGCGTGATCATGCCTGTCCCAGGAGAAAATGGTCAAATCATCCATGTAGATGATTATGCATCGATTCACAAGGCCCTCGAATGCAATATCCATGGCCTTTTGAAATGTATCCCCTGCATTGATCAAACCAAAGGGCATTCTTCTGTATGGAAATGTTCTCAACTTGGTGGTAAACGCTATTTTCTCTCTGTCCTCATACTTAACCATGACCTGGTTGTATCCAGAGTATCCATCCACGAATAAAATCATCTGAGATCCATTTACTATCTGCAACACCTCATCCAACAAGGGGAGAGGGTGATTATCCTTTTTTGATGCCTTGTTCAGGTTCCAGAAATCCACGCAAAGGCGAATCTCACCGTTCTTTTTTTGTACAGGGACCAAGTTGGCGACCCAGGTAGTATTTCGGATTGGGAAGATTATCCAGGCTGATAGCAGTTTTTCTACCTCTTGACGGATTAGAGGTTCTATCAGGGGGTTGACTGGTCTTTTCTTTTGCCGAAAGGGCTTAGCATCTGGCTTTAGGGGAATAGTGTGGGTCATGATAGATGTATCATACATCTTTAAATCTTCATATCCCTAGGCAATTACATCAATGTATTCTCGGAGAAATGCGAGAATCTTCTCCTTTTCCTCAGGGGAGCAGGAGGTACCAATGTGGATGATCTTTTCTTCACTGGGCTGGCCGATGTTAACCTTTTTAAACTTTCCTCCCTTAGGGGAGGATGATACCTTCTCACGGGCCCGAGGGTCCGAATCAAAGATTCGTTCTAATGCAACCATCCCCTTAGGGATAGTGTTGGTGGGCAAGTCCATGATCCCATCATCTTCGTTACCTTGCCCCATATCATCGTGGTCTCGTTCTTCCACTATCCGATCTTCAAAGACACCAGCATTTTCCATGAAGGCCAGGATATGTTGATTGTCCTCAAAAACCTGAAAGTGAGTAACATTATCTGGGATGGAGGGGGTAGGGACCGTCTCAACTAAAAATATACAGAGTCATGAGCCAGCCATCAGCTCAAGTGTGCTGGAAGAAATGGCTAGGGCATCCGGGACATAATTTCATCACTGGGGAATGAGGTCAATTCCAAAGGCATCAAAATCTTTGATAAGGCTCCAAGCCTGGTTGCAGTAAGCAGCCAGCATTTTGTCATGACATGTATATTGACTCCAGACTTGTTTAACAACCAATTCTGAATCACCCAGAGCCCGGAGGCGGGTGATACCTTTCCTTAGTGAAAATAAGAGTCCAAGGACCAAAGCCTCATACTCTGTGACATTGTTTGTAAAGTTAAACTATAGCCTGTAGGACATGAGGAAGGATTTCCCTCATGGGTTGATTAGTTCTACCCTGGCCCCACAGCCTTGTTTAGATCGAGATCCATCAAACTTAAGGGTCCATAAGTCATTGTTTGTAATCTGGGGCTGGGGACGGGGGGTTCCCTTTGGATTATCACTGGGAAGCTTAGGGATTTTCTCTCGGACTACCGGTGTGGCAGTAGGATTTACCTCCAGAGGTGTTTTGACTTGGGTACTAGGTCTGGGAGAATCAGTTGTGTATTCTTTCCGGAAGGTATCAAGTTGCCGGGTAGCGATCGATAGACATGGTTCACACTTGTGCTCTGAATGTTTTTGGTAATGTACCCGGCACCAAGTGCCAGACAGGAGTGTGGAAAGGGTCGCTGTGGGGCCCTGAGAGTTAACTTCAACTCTCACATTTTCTTCTAAGTCTTGTGCTCTTTGCAACACTACGGGATCCTCTCTGGGGATGAAATCAAATGTTAAGATTTCAAGAGGTCGGTACACCCCCAAAGAGGACTCAGAGAAAAGGACTTCATTGACCCTCCCAACTTTGGTAAGGGTCTGTTTCATCTAAGGTTCACTTTCGACCCAGATCTGGTTTGATTCCCCCTCCCATGGAAGCCATAAGTGGGTGAAGTCAGTCGAAAAGTATCCATTTAAGGACTTAGACCAATTCTGACTTAGTAACATCCCGTAAGTCTCTGGGATGTCAACCACTTGGATGTCAATGATGCTAGCTATCCTGGGGTCCTGGATAAGGTGTATCTGGACGTTCTTCAATTCCCCCACCATTTTTATAGTGGTCTTATCCAGTTGGATTACTGCGCCATTAGATGGGGTGGGGTGGAGTCTGAGCTTCTGACAAATAGACAAGGGCATGATGTTACCCGGAGCTCCAGAATCTACTAAGCAGTTGTGTATATTTTTGTCGTAAATGTTCAGACCTAGTAGGAAGGGAGGATCCTCATTATTTCCTCGGAAGACAGCCGCATTAGCATCTTCGAATGAGACGGTCTTGGGCGGGCGGCTAATAGTCTCCAGGTTTCCTATGAGCTTCAGAAGAGACTTCTTCTGCTCAGGACAATTTAGCAAAACCTCCATCAAGGTCATGGAGGTGGTGGTCTTCTCTAACACCTTCATGATGTCGAATCTTCCTCCCAGAAACTGGTGATTTCCCTCCGTGAGATCTTTTGCCTGGTTAGAGCTAGGACCTTTTGGAGGGACGGGTCGATCAGTTGCATTACCCCGGGGAGGAGGAGTATCTTTGGTAGGAGGCATGGGCGTGTAAGCTGGTGCTTTACCAACCTGACTTCGGGTATTGTATGGAGCCTGCGGGTTAGTAAATGCGTTGGCCTCGAAGGGCGAAATGGATTCATCAAAGAATCCCTGTAGTTTAGATTCTTCTTCATCTTCCCTGGAAGTTTCGAAGAAGATGGTATCACAAGTGAAGGCACTATGGGTTTGCTCTTGGACAGGGGGCTCCAGGGGAGCGGTATCGTGCAATTGTTGCCTGTCCAACTGGAAGATCATTATGACTTTCTCTAAAGTGGCACAATTCACTTCATTGTGTGAACCTGTATTGTGCAGCCGACACCAATTAGTCATGGGCTGGAAGTCTGTGACTGGCATAAAATGGGATGGTCTAGTACCATTTTGGTTATTTTGGTTTGAAGGCGGACCTCTGGTGTTAGCGTTATTATTCCATTGTTGTTGGTTGGGCCGAGGCCCATTGTTGAAATTTCTTCCCCCGACGTTGTTGTTTCGTTGGTCAGAAAAGATATTTCCCCTCTAGGAATTTGAATTATGGGGTGCGTAAGACCCTGCCTTCAGTTGACCCATGTCCATAGTCAAAGTGGACAGCATTAGCCAGAGGGATTCAACCTCAGCGGTCAACTGAGTGTTGGTGTCACAATGGGATGGTTGTGGTAGTTGTTGGTTTCCTGGGAAGGCAGCAGGATTAGCCAGAGTCGAGGGCGGCAATCCTCCAGCCGTGGATGACTGGAAGAATGGCACTCCGGATGATTGTGTCTGAGTCTATTGTGTCTGCTGAGGTTGATTCCAAGGGAAGACTTCCAGACCCGGTGTGATTTAGGTCTGGGAGGGGTAAACATATCGCGCCTATTAGTCTATCATGGGTGGCGGAGGATTCACCGCCATCGAGGGGGCACCTATTGCCAGATTGGGGTTGTATCCCCTTGCATATGTAGTTCTGCCGGGGATTGTGTTATAGGGTGTGTTCTGTCCAATCCTGCCCAGGGATTTGTTGAGACCACGGGACAACTCTAGTGCTAGGTTGTAAACTTTTGCCAAAGTATCTCGGTCGCCTGGGGTGGTTTTTCTCCAAAGGAGGGTGGCAACGAAAGGGTCCATTATGTTGAGATATGTCTGTATGGTTACGTCTGGAGATGGGACAAAAGGGCCCGTGCACCGCTTTAGGGCACGCTGGAACCTATGGTTGAATGCTGCAAGAGGTTTGTTGGGTTCCTTCTTGATGGAGATGAACTGGCTGTGGGACCAACCTGGGTCCACATGCACGCGAAAGGCATCCAAGAAGGCATCCTCCATATCCTACCAAGTGTTGATGGAGTTGGCAGGTAATTTTAGGTACCAGTTCAACTCGCTTTGTCCTAAGGATAGGGGGAACATGCGGGTCACAACATCCTCATGCTAGATCTGATGTCGATTCATGGAATCTTTGTATTCCTGTAAATGTTCTATTGCGGTCCGTGAGCCTAAGTGCTCATATCACGGGCAAATCTTCTCCGGGTGGGAGGGTAAGTCGTTGATTGCGCCCAGAAAAGTGCCCATTGGGGACCATTGTTCCCAAAATATGCAGCCATTGGGGGAACTATATATTGGGTAGTTTGGGTATTGGTCCCCGGGACTGTCTGGAGAGTTTGGGTATTCAGAGATATGGTAGATCCCTAGACAACAGTGGCTGGTAGGACTTTCGATGTCCACTTCTTTCGAGCAGGAGCCTCGAGTTCGACAAACCTTCTGGGATTCGTGGCAGACCTAAGGATTCTTTCAAATTTAGCTGGGGAAAAGGACCCAATTCCACTAAAGGTTTGTATCCTAAAACTACAACTCAGGGAACCCTCAGGAGGTGTAAAATCAGAATCTTGGGAGGGGGATGAGTTCATGCCCTCCTTCTAGCACGTGTTTCTGTTGACGGGGTTTTGCTGACCGGGTCTGCCAACAGTCATATGTTGTCACCGGGTTCTAGGGGAAATCGGCCAACTCCACCTGCAAAGGTTGTTCGGGGGAAACAAATCCTTCGGGCCTTCAAGCACCTGGGTGTCGGGTCACGACAGTGCGGGGCTCAGTTGGGAGAGGTGACTATTTTCGAGGGGGATAGCTGGTTACTTCAACTCATTCTTTCAGAGATTTAGTATAGTAAGGGTTTCCCAGAGCATTCTATACTTAGCGAATAAAACAAAAAAATATCCTGCAAAGTTAGAAATGTTTATCTAACTACAGTCATGCTGAAATGTCTGGAACATCAACAATACTCTGAAAGACTACACTAAATACCAAAGAAATACACAACCATCAGTTAGCATTTTATTAGTAACAGAAATAAAGAGGTCATTAATCTACTTTAACATATCAGAGTAAAGGACATACAGAACATTAAAACATGAAATACCATTAACTCAGAAGCAGGGACGCTAACATCATTGCCAAGAATCCTTCCTTCTTCATTAATATTTAGTCTAGCAGGCACTGGTGCGTGATACAATGATTGCTCCAGGGGAGCATCTAACTATCAAGAATAGAACAATGGAGCATTGAGCTTTGCAACTAAAACCAGAAATTACTTTTCTATTGAGATGGACAACAAAATCATCAATTTTGCCGCCCCTTGGAAATGGGCCGATCTGCCTTTTTATACAACTCTTCGCTAACCCTAACCCTATTTTACATAGTTCAATAAAATACAATATCTGGGGGCCGGTACTACCTGCGCTACCATACAAAAGACCTAGAGACGGAATAGGTCTGTCATGTCAGAAGAATAAGATAAGAATATACATCGGGAGAATTAGTCTCGAGAAGAGAGCCGGAGAGGTGAAAGAAGAAAGTAGGTCTTTCAAGGACCGAGGCTACATGCCTCATAAATAGGAAATGCAGCACCCTGTCTCCAATGTGCCGGATGTACCCTTGAGCGGCACCTCAAGAAGACCACCCTATTAGAAGGCCAACTGCCAAGCCGACGCCCCTTGATGCGCCCAACTACCTTCTGACAGTCTTATTAACCACTTTTGAAAGTGACCGGTAGGCCTTGGGGACCGGGACACGGATCACTTTAAAGAATATAAAATTTTGGATCCAGGACTCTAGGATCCGGGAACTTACATCCCCAAAAGAATAAAGAATATTTAATGCTCAAGTTTCCCCGATTCCCAGAGAACGCTCAAGACTGCTTATTATCGTTGAAGGCCTAAAGGAGGCAGAAAATACCATCCTCATCAATCTTTTTTAGGCTGGCCCTTCTGTGCCTGGCCACATCAACTAGTTCCCCCAGGTCCGGGACATTATTTCTGAACTCATCTGCCATCCTTGCGGTGTCATGGCCTTTAAGCACCATTTCTGTAAGTTTCATCATTTGGGCCCCATCTATCCCCTCCGGGGATTGATACCAAGATGCCATCATTTCATCAAAATTCCCCAAAACTGACTCCTCGGGGGTATAAGTATATGTACTATGGGGATCAACCCTGGAAGCTTTTATTACAAATGACTTATATAAATTAGAAGAATACTTCACTGTGTTTACCTTTTCCTGTAAGGACTCTACCAGTTGCTTGTTTACCTCTAATGTGAGGTCCATTATGGAGTGCTAAGCCCTTACGAAATCAAATGATTCCTCACCTAGAATTTTGGATTCAGAAATTATGTCTTCCCCCAGGGTGAGGAGCTCTTTGAGCTCTACCTTCCACGCCTAGTAATTCTCGGCGTCACTTTCCCATTTCTCAATCAGCGCTTCTGCCTGATGAATAACCTACCAGGCCGTATATAGATCGGGGAGAGTAGACACCAGGAAACGCCGGGTGTTTCCTATCTGTAGAGTGACCCATTCATCTACTGCTTGGGCCTTCTTTTTCATTACTCGCAGGGAGTCTATGTCGCTCTGCGGTAATTCCTCTGATGTGGAGGTCTCTGGAGGGGCGGCATTGAGGGGTCGGGCCAACTCGGTAAGCAACCCCACAAGGTTTGCATTCTTCTCTTTCTCGGCTTTGAGCCTCTGGGCCTCCTTTTCATATCAGGCTTCAACTACCCTCGCTACCTCCTTAAGCAAGTCTACTTTTCCTTGCTTTTCTCTCTTACCCAAGGATACCTCTGCAATGTTGTAGTTTGCGGGTTCAACAGTTGCCTCATCGGCGTCTAGAGGAGGTGTTGCTATGATGGAAACTATCTCTCCGCCCGGCCCAGTTCGAAGAGTGTGAACTATCTGGGCTTTATTTTCTTTTGGTGGGGCCTGAGCTAAGGCCATCATTTCAGCCAGGGAGAGAGGGATCGCCAGAGCGGATTGGGATTTTCTTTTCCTATTTTCCACCAACCATGTAGGTGAGAGAGGTGGCCTTCCTGCCTGAGTTTGTTCTTCAGATTCTCTCCCAGTGTCTGGTGGTGGCTGCTCCTTTTCAACATTTACCTCATCTGTTCCTCTCCCTGTCGGAACCTCTTTTGTAGCAATGTTCTTTTCAATTTCTATCTCCTCAGCCTGGTCCTGGATGTCAATCAATGGGTCTGGACCCTGGTCGGCTTCCTCAGGAATCTCCTCTTCATGCTGCTCTTCTTCTTCCTCACCTGTTGGTAGTAGGGGAGGTATCAGGCTGAGATTTAGAGTTTGGGCCACTGTGATTACCTGCCCGAAGGTTGTCCCCGGGAGTGGCCCTTGGAACATGATGGCTGGGGTTACAGTTGATCCCAAAGGTCTGGGTCTGAGTTCCCTAGTGGATGCCATCTGTTCACATGGTGGTTGTTGGTCCACTCCCCGACCTTGCTCTGCTTGAGGCCCAGAAACAATCTCCAGTTCTATCCTCTTTTCTTCTGTCTGCTACTCTTCTTGTTCTACAGCCTTTTGTTCCAGGTCTTCTGGATCCATAGCCTCTTTCTCTTTCTCTGGGACTTTCGTCTCTGCTTGTGTGTTGTCCCCTTGCATATTTTTGAACTCATCGGCTGCAAATAAGTCAAATTCTTCTTCCGGAGGGGGACTGGCTGGGATGTCTGCCTACTCTGCTTCTTTCTCCGGTTCTGGGGAACTGGGAGAAAGGATTTCTACTTCTTTGGGGAGGGAAGCCCTTGGCGCTGGTTCTACCTTAGGCTATTTGATGTGCTTTCTCTTCCTCCGGGTGATCAGAGGCGGCCCCACATCAGCTATTGCTGCTGCCTCCGTGGGATCCACCCCCGTTGCCTTGACCATCAAGGCTGCCAGCGATGGGGCGGAAGGAGGATGAATTGGTCCGGCCATTAGCGGGGGAGTGGCAAGCCTTGTTATTAACTGTTCCCTCATTTGCTGGGAGGCTACCACAGATTGCTTGATCTGCTCCTGTATGGGGACTTCCTACGTGGAGGGGGTTATAGCAATTCCTTTTCCTTTATCTGCACCTTGTGAAGAATTCTCGGCCCCCAGGGTCAATCTTGGTACCAGCGGTGGAGTTGGCCCTGGTGCCGGCTGGGCTGCCCAGCGAGTATCCCGGGGCACGCTTTCTTGAAGTAGGCGTGGCTTCGCTCCACTACTTCTCGGGTGAATTATTCAATTATGGGCCCCCTAGGCGGCCCAATTCATTATCGGCAGTGCCATTTTGTCAATCCCCTTTTCTTTGTACTGGGGATCTATGGTGGGGGCGGCATCAGAAAAGCCTGGAGGGAATCTCTGGAGCTTCAATTCCTACATCATTCTGGCTATCAAACTGATGTAATTCCAGCTTTGCACATCCACGCTGTCTTGGAAATCTTCCCAGAAGTCCTCCATATGTATTTGGTGGGGCTCTGAAGCCTGGGGCATTGCCTTTGCAATTCTGCCATGTGGATCAAAATTTCTCCGCGCCAAATAGAATTCCTGCAAGTTATAACTTTTCAGCTCATTGTCTGCCTCCCTTGCGGCAGCCAGAATATAGGTGTAGTTCCCACAGGTGATTGGGAACAAGACGTTGGGGACCTTCTTGAGGCCAAAGAAGGTGTGCAACTCCAGTATTTGTCTGTAATATTCCAGCAGCATGATCTTGTCCCCGCAGTGCCTAGGCAACAAGTAGGGTTTCCCAGAGAAGTTGGCGACCCTAATGTATGTATGCTGCTAGAATTGGATATAGTAGTGCCCATAACTACTAACCAACTTCATCACCTCAGTGGACAGGCGGTATCCGGCATCCCGGGTGGGTGTGAGCAAGTGGTAGTAAACGAAAGCATCATTTACTTGGCAGAAACTGGGGAAGCTCGCCTCCCATTGAATTTGTAGGAAATGGTCCCACGGTGCTTTCTATCCCGGGCCAATATTGAGTACTCCATCAGTAAGTAGGTCATTGGAGTGGTGCCTCTATTGGGCCAAAGCCCAGAAAACATAAGAAGACATGTACAACTTCTTCTTCTCGTTCAACTGCAAGAACTAGGAGTCGACGTGATTGGAGATTATTGTCACCCAGTCGAAAAATTCTCCCTTAGTGGAGATGCCCAGGAGGAAGTAGTACATCCATTTTGAAAATTCCTAGGTGGAGGGTTGTCCAAATACTTGGGCCAATGCTATCATCCCCATCTGGACGCTCTCTTTGAATTCAGAGCGGGGGATATCTATCTTCATTCTCTTTGGGTCCCTCTTCGGGACCTTGAGCCAGTTGGTGTTCATGTACACCCAGGCAGCATCCTCCAGTTGATTGAATTATTTCAAGGCGTTCGTCCTTGTAACCACCATGGCCCTGTCAAATTGTGGGATACCCAGGCCTGCTTGGAAAGTGACCGGGTCGAGGGACACCAGTGGAGTGGGGTATCCTGTGGGTTCTGCTGCTGCGAGCATGACGGCCCTGACAGAAGAGTTAAAGTTGGAAGCCAGGGTTAGAACAAGCTCTAGAGACTACACGGAGCATGGGAAGCAAGCTACCTTGAGGATTCCAGAACCTCTGATGTTGACGGCGAGTTTGTCTCCAGCCTGTCGCTGGATGTGCATTATCTTTACTAGGGCCTGCATTTCTGCCCAAGTCCCGACACTGGCATCGGTCATCAGTTTTACCTTGGACTCAATCTTTGAGCCCACAATCTCATTATCTTATACAAACTTTATGGTGAGGGGCAGCTTTGCCAGGGCCTTCTCCATTTTTGACTTTGCTGCTGCCTTGGTCTCGGTTGTGGTGGGCAATTCTGGACTTCCGGGCGGAGATGATGCAGATGCTTCAGACATGTTTGGGAGATGAAGTCCGGACCTGCGAGACAGAGCGACCGTCAGAACATACTTATCAAAATTAAAATAGTTACTCCGGGGTCTGGGAAAATCTTACCACCGTGATGTTTGCCTTTCCTGAAAAGTTAGTTTTATGCAAAGGTATCCGAAAAGCAAAACATAAACTTAGAATGTTCATTATATCTCTGGATCCGGGAAATTTTATCACACTTGATGAAGACATAGGATGAATGGTGGAAAGAGGCCTGAGGCCCAGAGAAATGACCATTAGCAAAGAAGAATGTGGAGGCAGGTCCACGTGGATGCCACGTGCGTTACCATTGAATGGATGTGATGGTGATGACGGCGGAGCCAACTGTTCGAACACGCGAAAAGGGAAAGCCACTTGGCTAGAAGTAATTGCATGCATGGAAAATAAATGAGGCTCTAACAACCTTGATGGAGGAGAGAGAAAACCTCTTGTCTGAAACTGGCCGAGAGCCGAGTTTCAAACAGGTGGTTTTCTGCCTCGAAGCAAGCTTGGAGGCAAAAAACTAGAAGCAAAGGTGACTCGACCAGCATGTCGAGCCACCCGGAAGGATATACATAGAGCCGAAGGATATATACATGGAAAGGAGGAGATATACACGGGTTATCTACAGATATGCACATATGTACATGAATATACACACAGGACGACTCCCGCGGGAAAAGCAGACAAGGTAGAAACAAATATATACAGTCATTTACATTACACACACCTTTCACAAACTTCACATTATTTACAGGAAGACCATTATTTACATGATTTACATTATTTTTAGACAAGCAACCGCTGCACAGAGGGTGGACAACCCTCTGGCAGAGCTGACCCACCAACGAGCGGCAAGACCCAAAAGAAAAAGAACAGACACGATAGATAAACGAAGCAAAACGAAAATAAAACTAGGAAAACCCAAGGAAAAATTAGCAAACGAAAGCAAAACAGAGAGGAGGAAAGGTGAAACACCAACCTGAAAATGCAGAAGGTGAAGGAAAGGAGGGATTACCAAAAGAACTCTACAACAACTTGAGTCGTTAGGCTGCCAAGATCACCACGATGAAGCACTTGCGTATGTCTGAGAACAACAGAAAGTGTTAAGCTTTGATTATCACAAATTCTCTGTAAATGCTTTGCTAATCGCTTTGAAAATGCTCTATTTTTCTCTAAGTGCTCGAAGGTTTTAATCGCGGTAAGTGTGAAAATGATAGGTAAGTCTATTTATACCCGTGGTAAAAAGTAATCCTCCTCCTTCCGGAGATTTCAGGCTAGGCAAAACCTCCGGACTCCGGGCCCGAGGATTCCTTACGATGATATTCTTAGGAACATCATAGCAAAGAATCCCGGAGTCTAAAATCCGGTTCCCAACAAAAAGGAAACCTCCGGGATCCAGGATCCCGGAGGGGAAAACCAAACCAAGAAAACAACACACACCGGGGAAGAAAACCCCGGAGAAAGAAAACAAAAAGGAAAAGAAAGACAAGGAAAAGCTGCAGCAAAAAGCAAAGCAAAAGAAAAAAGGGGGACCCAACATTTTGCACACAAAATGTAGGGATGGGGATGCAGGGCATAACACCTTCACACTTTCCCTACATTAAATAATAATAAAAGGAATATAATACATGTTTATTACCCTCCCACCTTTCATATAAATCACAAGGTGGGAGGGTCACTTCATTCTAAAACTCTCAGGGCCTAATTT
>MU226438.1:41418-52127 GCA_018584345.1 Thuja plicata
AATTACATTAGCATACCTATTGAATATCATAGCTTCACTATTAGATTCAATTCTACTACTTGTTAGCTTTCCATACTTTATTGATTTCAAGGTTAATTCCTAAATCGGGGTTTGACTAAGGCAAACCTCTCCCCAACAAAAAACAAACATTTTTCTTGTAGGTACAGGTTTGGGACTGTAAATCCGAGGCCAGATCTGGATACCCTTTTTGGATTTCTTTCGAAATGTGCGAACAGGGACACTTTCAGAGTTGAGTAGATTGAGTTGGAAAAAGTGGTACAAGGTCAACCTTTTTTCATAAGACGACATCGGAACGGAAAAAGATTTCTGGGTTTTGTCTGTCTCTCTATTTCGGTTCGGTATCAACTATCAGCATCTCTAGAAACAGTCTATAGATCTCAGAAAATAGCAATCTTTGATCTGCCATTTTGTAAGGTTGGTACTTTCTCCTATTCTTTTCAATTACTGCCATTAATCATATTAATCAATCAAATTACAAAATTTAAGATCTCGTTTCTTGTTCTCTTTCCAAATAGTGGATTCATTTGTGCATTTACCCTTTGGGGTTGATCAAAATTGGATCTCCTATTTGTGTATTTGAGGGTGAGAGAAAGGAGCATCTTATCTTCCCTTAATCATAATCACAACTGCAATATACAATCAATCAAATTCAAGTAAATGTAAAGTGGGGTTAAGGAAATCAACACAAATAAAAATAAACCACAATTTTCTCCTTTACATTTTAGTGACATCATCCATTTCTTATGTTACACCTTCAATTTGAAATTTCAGAGTGATGATTAACTATTCTGAATCTCAAAGTTTGTCAATAAAATTATCATAATTTCTTGTTTTACTTCCTAAAGTTACAATAAACTTATTAAGTATTTTGATCTCCTTAAGAGCACATATAAGTTATACCTCAAGATCAACCTCAACAACTTCAAACTCACTATCTATTTGATCAACACTAGGGCCTTCTATAATCATTTCAATTTCATTATCCATTTCACACATAGAATCTTGATCCACATTAGTATTTTCAATTTCCATAAAGAAAGACTCACCTTCCTCACTTGTATAATCTTTAGAATCATTAGCATTTTCAATTGCCATAAAGAAAGCCTCACCTTTCTCACTTGTAGAATCTTCAGAATCACTATCAGAATCATATACAAATAGACTCTTCTTCTTTTTAGAGAAAAAATATTTTATAATTGTTAAAAAAAATTCTTTTTACCTTGTATTTCATTATTGTCTTCATCATGATTCGATTCTCAATAAGGGAATTTGGTTGAAAAGTGTCCAATCCTCCCACAATTGAAGCATTTCAAGGGAAGTTTACCCTCATAATTTTTGGAGCCCTTCTTTAGTTTTCTTGCAAGGTGAGTTTCTATTACTTCAAGATCTTCTGAGTCTGAAGGAACCTTAATATTTTTATCAACCTTGAATGATGCTTCTCTACATGAAAATTCTTCTTTAGAAGTCCTCATTTCATATGCCACAAGAGCACCATGTATGTCATCCATAGTATATTTGTTTATGTCCTCTACCTCTTCTATTGCTGATATTTTAGAATCAAATCTTGATGGTAAGGATCTTAGAACCTTCTTAACAACATCTTTATCTTCTATTTCTTCTCCAAGACCACAAATGCATTTTACTATTTCATCCACTTTGAGTAGATATTCTTATATCTTCTCTTCTTCACCCATTTTTAAACTTTCAAGTATAGCCCTTATATTCTGTATCTTTGCTTCTTTTACTCTAGAATTACCATGATAAATGTTTTTCAATTTATTCCAAACCTCTTGTGAAGACTTGCAATGCATTATCTTTACAAAAACATCTTTGGACAAAAAAATCAAAATGTCATGCTTTGCTTTATCACTAGTCTCATTATAATTTTTACCAACAACATCTGTAGGTAGAGTATTAGGCACATTATACCCATTGACAATATATTCCCAAACAAAAAACCCAATGAAAGCTAATAAGTTTGCATTCTTATTGTCCAAAACTCATAATAAAAACCATCAAACATGGGAAATTATGTACTTGATGAACTATCTTGAGCCATGAATCACTAGTACTCCTTAACCAAGACCTACCTAAGTATGTAAGACCAATTACAAGGCATTTGGATTTGATACCACTTGTTGGAATACTAGGATCAATGAGAGTGGGGGGTGAATCAATGATCTATAAAAATAATGAAGATTCTTAATCAACAAAAACTTTAACACAATGACATTATTGCTTGCAAAAGATTATAGGGTAGTATCAATCATCATAAGATAATGCAATCAAGAAATTCAAAACTCAAGCAAGACACCTTGACACAATTTGAGTTGAAACTCATTAAAGCATAAAAAAACCATGAACATTAAGTCTTTTGTTAGGCCTTACTAGCCAAAAATTAAGAGGACCAACTCTAGGATCGCCCACCCCTTACAATATTTTAAAAGCACCCACTTTAAGGAGCACCAACCCATTACAAAGAAAAATAACTATATTCAATAAGAATGCTACTCTATTTCCATACATAACATCTAAACCATACTATCACGGAGATCTTGTCTATGTTTTACAATTCTTCACTTTACAATCTACTCTTCAAAAAATCTTTCACAATCATTGTTCAATTGTCTTCATGAATACCTCTGCAATCAACTCACAAACAAAACTTTACAATGATAAACTGTATGAAAAGATTCTCTACTATTATAATCAACTTACAACTAAACCCTCATTCATAGTGATGAACATCTTATATTCAAACCCTCATTTACTGTGATGATCATACATCACTTCATTATAAGGTCAGGGACAATATTGACAAAAATAATATAATCACATTACTATTTTTCTCATATCTTCTCTGGGAGCCACACCACATAAAATGAAAAATTATAATGTTGTCTATAGAAATAAGCATACCCACTGCATTTTGTATAATATATTTTATGCACACCCGATTATATATCCTGTTCATACATTCTTATTGTCTCAAGTTTTATTTTTCACATCACACACCCATTATATTTCAACAACAACTACTTTTATAGATTATGAAGAATAAATTTTTCAAAATGGTCCACAATCGAAGATAGGTTGTTAAACCATTTAAAAACTATCTTTAGAAAATAAACAAAAACAACTTATGCATTCAAATTTAATCACAAGTTCCAAAAGTATTTCATTAACAAGTGATTAAAAATTGTCAAAAACACTAAACTCATTCATTGGTTTCAACAATCTCTTATTATTTTTCGTTCCATTGCTTGATTCTATTCTTCGTGTCGCCTGATTGACATGAAATGAAGGAACTCGAACATGTCTGCACATAACTTTAGAAACATATGAGCAATTGTATATTAGAGTATAAAAATATAAGAATACCTGTTAAGACCAAGGAATTTTTTTTTTGGAGGAGTTTACAGTGACCATTAATCCATGCTATTATTAAGACTGTCTCTATCAGCAAAACAATAGAATGCAGAAAATGCAGAGTTTCTGTCAGTAGAAGGACAAAATGTAGA
This sequence comes from Thuja plicata, assembly GCA_018584345.1. Taxonomy (NCBI): domain Eukaryota; kingdom Viridiplantae; phylum Streptophyta; class Pinopsida; order Cupressales; family Cupressaceae; genus Thuja; species Thuja plicata. Next base: position 44,961 of record MU226438.1, read on the forward strand.
ATTTTGCATTGTAGGTTCTTTGATTCAACATCACAACATACAAAGTCACAATACTTTTGAAATCAACATGCAGTACCAACAAGTTTTCTATTATATACGTCTATACTTGACAACTTATATACAATTCCACTATGCACATCTTAACTATGAGTCTTCTATGCATGTTGTCATAAACAGAATGGGAACATATTGATGTCGTTTCTTTGTCATCTTGAAACATCAACAATAACCTGAGATTGAGATCAAACACACCTGCTTATTGACATCAATGACAAATATACCAAAGACAACACTTATCTAGACAAATAAGACTTCTAGAAACAACACCTAGTACCTAAGTAAATTCCATTTCGTGTAAAAAACATCGATACATGAACTAGCAAGGTGCAACGCCTTACTAGGTAAAAAACCTTATTCACACCAACATATATTTGTATATTTATCTTTGTAATGAATTTCATAATATTAATTATGGAATATTTCTATTATTTCACTTAATTTTTTTATTTGCTCAAAGATATTCAATACTTGTTAGATTATTTTATAACAAATTCTAAAATGGCATTAGAGCCATAATGGAAAAAGAAGAAATTGATGATGGGTGGTCGCTTCCCGACCAGACCCCTGGGCCCAATGTTTGAGGCAATCTGAATGATAAAGATCCTCCACCCTTTTCTGCTACTGCTCTCGCAACCTGATGGCTTCTTATATGTTTTTTTTTTATGAATAGTTATTTAATTCTGGCATGAAGCCGAGTGACTCTTTGCGGGGTGATTTTTTTATCCCCCGAGCTTTTTTTGTGAATATTGTACTTTGTTATATTTATTAATAGTAAAGGCCTCTATTCATAAAAAAAATACCATAAAGTTAGTCTATTTTTAATTTTTATAGCATGCAACTTTAATATATTTATATATTGGGTGAATGGTGGAGCCATTATGAGCTCACCATTGGATGCAAAAAAAAGGAAAAAAGAAAGAAAGTCAAATTAGCTAGGAATTGGTTTTATTTATCTTTAATTTGACAATATAAAGCTATCCAACTAGGAGGGGTTTCAGCTCTCTATTTCCATCCGATGGTCTCAACGACATATCCGCTTGACCTACAAATTTAAACTCGACGTCTTCTATAATGATGATTTCTGTGTGCGGAGGCTTGTTGGGTGATGTTAATCACTCACTGTTGGGGGATTCTAAAGTGGCGATTGGATCCTCATAGGTCAAGTTAATTTTTTCTCCCACAACAAAGTCATTTTCCATTTCTAGTTCCTCAAAAAATTTGAATGACCCCTCTACATCAATTCTTTCCAGGGTAGATTCTATGCTAGGAGCTACTCTATTTTTGGATTCCTCTTCTCCACCATAGTAGACAGTTGGATTCCTCTGCTCCACCACAGTAGATTGTCTACTAAGGTGTTGAATGAGCCCCTCCCAAAGCCTCTTGTCACTGCTGGTGGACAGAGCTTTGTTATGTTGTGAGAACTTCTACCACTCTTCCTCCAAAGGAAAAGTATCAACCTTTTGCTTTTTCCAAGACCCTCCATGTGGTGGTTTGTGGCCTTGATGTGGTGGATAATGTGGACTTCTACCAATGTTTTGGGTTGGTTTGCATATTTTCTAGTTTCTGGCCTTCTCTTCCAGATCTTTATAATTGGGCGAAAAATTCTTGGAGACCCTTTGTTTCCTATAATATTTAGCTTTTCCCATGTGCTAATGGGTTTTTATTGCTTTTTTATTTGTTTTGATGAACAAGATATAATTTTGATCAAGTTTCAGGATTTTGGGACTCAGTCTCTTTCAACCAAACCCTGGATAGTATCCTTCAACCCTCTTATTGAACCACTTAGCATGCATTCGATGTTGGTTCATCTTCACAATTTTCTCCTTTATTTTTAGGAGAATTATTGTTTTGAGGCCATTAACAATTGTATTGGTTCTTTCTTAAAGTTGGATGATACCACGACGAACATGGTTCTTTGTAACTTTGCATGCATTTTGGTTGGCATTGAGATTTACACACCTCTTTTTGGGGATGTGGTTCTCATGGTTGGGGATATACCATGGACTCAATTTTTGGATTATGAGGGCCTCCCCTTTTGATGTTGTCGATGCTTCTCAGTTGGTCACCTAGAAATAAATTATTCTCTCTTGTGTTATAAAGGTATTGTTACTTGGTGGAAGGACACTAATGATGTTTATTTGAATTTTCTAGCTTTTGATTCTTCCTCTGATGGCTCTTTTCAAGTTGGTGATGACTCCTCTAAAGATGGTGCTCCTACTATTGATTTGGCCTCCTCGGACCCCATGGATTTTCCTCCACCTCTTGCTGCTAGTGTGGCCCCCTCTAGCTGCATGAACCCTCCTTAATTTTCTTCTCCTACTCTGCTCCAACATGTGGCTGGTAATGTGAAACCTTCTCAATACTCTACCCCTTTTTTTGACACTCTCTCAAAGAGGGTTCCAATACTTGCTCCACCTTGCAGTGGGGATCATAGGGATACTATTGCCTAGATAGATGTTTGACAGTGTAGGAAAAATCATTTTCATCCTCTCATTCTCCTCCCCACACTATGGGTGAGTTGTCTACCCACTCTTGAGGTGGGATTCTAGCTTTTTAGCTAGTGTGTTGCTAATGATCTATTCTTGACCCTGTTGTAAATGACCTTTTGGCCTATCTTTTTAATAGTCAACACCCTTGTTTTTCTACTGTTTAATATCAAAAACTAGGAGGGGGCTTTAAAATGATTTTTGACAAGGGTCTTTTACAAGAATAAAGCCACTAAAAAATTGGATCATGCAATTACATCTAAAAGAGTTGAAAACCAATGAATTGACATTAAATTCATGAATTTGGAGTAATTAAAAATATATCTTTAAATATCCAAGTGGTTGTATGATCTACTTGCATAAGTTGAATGGATCTTTAGATTTTTATGTAAAAAATCATATCCACTCCTTAAAAATGATTTAGTTTTTTATAGAAATAAAAAGTTTGAAGAAAAAACAAAAAAAAAAAGACCAGAAAGGAAAATGGTGTGTGAGTTCTCGCATGGGGTGAGTAAGATATAGGGGTTGTTGATATCTGTTAGTGCTCACCACCTTCATTAACAAAACATATCCTAGGTATTGGCAACATATTTTTTTAGTGGACACACTATCACCACTCGACCCTCCATTCTAATCAAGATACTTAGTCAACCTACAATCCTATAATTGGAAATCAACCACCACACCACCATTGCACCCTTTACTCATTTGGCCTAGTGTTTCATATAAATTGTTTAACATAACACCATCTTTTGAACACCACTTCGCCACTTGATTGCCACTTCTACTAATGGCTTTACTACTTTGCCACCTAAGAGCTGCCAACCATTAACTAAGGCAGAGATCTCCCTCCATCTACACTTCAGTTTGAGAGGCAGATTTTGGAGGGCTACAGTTATAGGGGAGTGATATATGGTGAGTGGAAAAAGTTATATTGTAGAGGTTTCTATAGGATATTAATTTGATGTGTTAGGATTTTTTTTTTTTGTAGAAATAAGAATTTAGGTGGTGTATTTCATATTGTATTAAATTATGTGATGCTTTATAGAGATTCAATTTTGTAACGTTGAGTCAAGTTTTACTCATCTATATTTTATGAGTAGTGATTTACAATAATTCATTTTTGAGGAGTATAAATAGTCCATTTCATTCATGATTAAATCTCCACTTGGATTTACTCTATTCACAAACATAATCTACTACCATTTTTTTTCTATCTTTTCAATTGTACACAAGTTTTCTAAATAATTTAAACTTTGTTAATACATTTGATTTGTAAACTACTAAGGAAGATTATTTAATAGCTTCTCACCTATAAACTTTGCACATTAGCAAGACAAACTCTCCAATATAAGATGAAGAATTTAACATTTGAACATTTTACCTTGTTTATAAGAATATTGACAACTAAAAAATGTTAGAAAACACTAAGAATAATATGCAAGATAGACAAATAAGATAAAAAAAAAAACTATAACTTGGAGAAACCCATAATAGATAAACTAAAAGAAGAATGAATTACTCTATCCATAAGTCACTATAATTCCATCAATAAAATGTATGAAAATGTCTCCAAGGTACCAAATGAGCTCATGACTCTAATAATCAAAGTTCATATACATTCTTTGTTTAACAAACCTATAAATGGCATTCTCTATAACTTCTTCCAAAAATATGAAAACAAATGAAGAATGATCCGAGTTCCAACCTTTACAATATATCTCCAACTTGTTTTTAAATTTCTCATGCTTTAAAAAGACTGTTTTCTAATAAACAATCATTGAAAAAGAGAAAATATCATTGTTTCCTTATTTCCATGAGAGAAAATGATGAAGCTAATGATTCGTGTAGATACCAATAGATACATAATTATCACTATGAAACAAAACTATCAAAATGACCGGGGATGACCCCGCAGTGCAGCGATGACCTGCGAGCCTCCCATCCGGGAGGTTTCTGGTTTGAGTCCACTCAAACCCTGGTTCTCAACTTTGACCTATTATTGAACAAAAAAAACCATCAAAATGATTATGTAATTACTTCCCATATAAGTGAATAATTGTTAAAACCACTAAATAATTTGATCACCAAATGGGAAAAAAACACATCTTCTTCCCTCTTTTTTAAATCTTCTAAACCATCCAAAAATCATCTTTTAACATTTAAACCGACCATCATGACATGGAACAAATAAATCTTAAAACTTAAAACTACATAGAACAATAAAACTACATAAAACTACATAGAACAAATAAAACTACATAGAACAAATAAATCTTGAATCTTAAACTAAAAGTGCTTTTTTTTTCCCTTTTCTCATGCAACTACTTCAACCCGATTGATGAAACTCCCTTTGAGGTCCTTACTTCTATAATGACAACTTTTCAGAAGGCATTGATATGACTCCACCATTGAATTATAGTACATGTATCCAATTGGATTTCCTTGAGGGAAATGCGTTTGGTTGTCTCATCAGTGGTCTATGAAAAGTGTGTTGCATGGAGGATCTCATTCTAATCTTCATCATTGTTCCTGAACATAAATTACTAATAAAACTTTGGACTTTTCCAGCCTTTCCTAAACTACATGGTCAATGTGTTTGTTCAACTCCATCTGTCTTCCTTGGTTTATCGACTGAGTTGTAAACATGGCAGAAGTGCAGACAAAAACATCTCTTTCCACATGAAAGATCTACAAATATTTGGAAAATCCCATTTTCCTTTAAAAAACTCATCAAGAGCGAATGAAACATGAAATCCTAGTTCATAACGCAAATCTAAAGCTGTAATAAAGTGCATTAACATATGAAAAAGTAAACAAACATATTTGGTGTTGTTGGCATGGCGTCTTTTTACAGCACTTTAAAAAAGAAGGCAGCCAAAGTTACAAAGCTGGAATCTTCCATCCGACAAATCTTCCCTCGACTGAACCGACCGCCTCTATTATGGGTACACAAATCTTCCATACCAGACCGACCTCCCCTATGATCCATTTCTAGGGGAGAGAGTCTACTAGTTGTCCATGTTTATATTTTCTTTCAATCAATTCTTTTACAATAATGAATATGTAAGAATTAATTTGTGTCTATAATGACTCATCTTAATGTGATTGTAACAATTCACAAATGAAACAATATCTTACAACCATTCATAAGCTAAAACAATACCTTTAAATTCTTCAGTTTTATACAAATAGACCTAGTTATTTTGAAAATCCAAGAGCTTAAAAGATATCAAAAATTAGAATTGACCAATTTGTCAATGGACCCTTGGTCTATTGATGAAGTTGAATGGCTCACAACGAGTCCACTAGGTGTCAAGTCTTGCTGAGTGCAAGACTCTGACATCATAAAAGATGAGGCTGGGATCGTAGCCCAAACGAAATTGGTTGCTTGCAGGCTTCATTCCTCACTGACTGAATAAAAAAAACAGAAAAAGAATTGACCAACTTTGGTCGTGACTTGGTTAACCGGTCATATAGGGAGGATCGAGGAGGAAGAAAGAGGGTATATTAAAGGAGAAAACATAGGGGAATGAGATAGATATTTGTTTTGGGCAAGAGGGATGAGTGGGTATGGGGGAGTTGCATATCCTCCAGCTGATCCGCCATACAAGCTTCTTTTGTTCTGTGTGGTAGCGATATTTTTGGTGGTGCCATCATTCATAGCAGAAGAGAGGAGCATGGTGGAGATGAATCCGGTGATGTTAATGGTGGCACCGCTGTCGTTGGTGTTGCTGATTAGATGGTTGTCATGGGTGGGTAAGAGTACTGGAGCAGAGGCTCCTGTTTGGAATCCTCATCCTCATCCTCCAGGAGGATCCCCTGTGGGTGTGGCCATTGTGCTTCTCACCGTTATCATCTTGATCTGGTTCCAGTCTTCTGCAGACAATGAATCAAGTGAATGAATCAATGGAACTACTTTTTCATTGCTTAGATCTCTTTAAATGGTGTCCTGTGTTTCCTTTTAATCAGGTGGTATGGTATTTTTATATTTGGTTTCAAAAAAAAATTCTCCAAAATTTGGGGTAAATGTTTTTGATCGGAGGGTGCAGTGATCTTATTTTTAATATAAACATCCAGTAATATCAGTCAGAATCTTGATGGCAGGAATCATAAGACTACAATTTGACTATTAGACTATATCAGTATTAGCCTCATCATCTGTAAAAGCTCTCTTTGAACTATTAAATTTTGTGATGTTTAAAAATAGACTATTTTGAATGTGGATATGGATTCTTTATTATGTTTGCTAATACGATATATAATTATGGAATTATATTGAGTAGATGGTTTGTAAATTAATTTGTTTTTATAAATGGGTTACTGTTTATTTTCTATGATTTTTTTATGAAGTATGTGTGTTTAGATGAATTATATTTGATTTAAAAAGAGTAACAAATCTATGATTGAATATGAAGTAACAGTTTTTTTATGATTATTTAGTTTTTTAAAAGGGGTAAATTTGTTTGTGTTGAGGTTATAATTTGGGGACCTCATCTCTAACATAACCAATACCATATTTTTAGATTAATTAGTTAATCATTCAATTATATAAACAATCTCTCTCTCTCTCTCTCTCTCTCTCTCTCTCTCTCTCTCTCGTATGAAAAAATGGGGTCAT
>MU226438.1:52812-63321 GCA_018584345.1 Thuja plicata
AAGCTCTCTCTCTCTCTCTCTCTCTCAAGTATGACAAAATGGGTCATTCCCAAGATTACATTAGACCTACCCTTGCACCAAAACCGGGTTATCATTATACTAGTATTTGTATATACTACAACCATGGTAAAAAGTAGAGGATAATATTGATTCTTTACTTTCCAAAAGGGTCCATTAACTATGGGCAAACCTAATCCCTACCATGTGCCACCATAGAAAACAATCATCCAACATCCATAATTACACTTTGATTCACTTGTATATGGGAATTAATGCCCATCTAGATGACCACGATTACCTTGAGAAGCTCCATTCAAATGCAGATTGAGGGTTCCCTAATATAGGATAGAATGAACCTAGAATATACAAGGTAGAGTGAACATGCATTAATGTCCACCGAGAGGACCATGATTACCTTGTGAAGCTCCATCCAAATGCAAATTGAGGGTTTCCCTGATATAGGATAGAGAGAATGTAGAATATCCACGGTAGAATGAACATATAGGGAAAAGTGAATGCAATGGAAAAATTTGTGGAAAAGGCATTAGAAAAGGTAAAATGGGAAGTAGTGCATGGAACACTAGCTGCCCATTTTTCTTAGCTTTGTTGAATACACCTGTATTATTAAATGCACATTTGGTTACAATAGGTTTAGGGTTGTAGTGGTGTCAAGCTTTGACCAGTGGGACTGTGAGGGTGGGTTTTCATGACAATGGTTGCAGGCTTGGGCCATTTTCGCAGTCTCCTAAGGGATTTTTCGTATCCTTTTGTTGTGCACCTTTCTCTTTTGGTGGAATCCTATTTTTCATTTTTCCAGAAACATTTTTTTCTACCTTTAATAGGTAAACAAGTATTTAGCCTTGCTCTCTATCTTTCTTCTTCTTATCTTACTATAATGGAAATACATCCATCATTCTATGCGAAGAATGGACAAGATATATCTAGTTTTATTGAAACAAACCATTTGGGTCAAGTGAAAATTATATCTTCAGTCAAAGTGAGGAAGTAGGTTTGGGTTGCTGAACATGTTGAATAACTAAGAGGGGGGTGAATCAGTTATTACCACACAACTTATAAACCTTTTTCCTATATCAGTCAACTCACAAATAACAATATTAACAACTTTAGATTTGTCAATTAAGCACATCAAACATCCATATAAATGTAAGATTTAAGAACACAAAAATACTGACACAGAGATCACCATGATTTTACGTGGAAAACCAAAATGGGAAAAACCACGGAGAAGCTAATTCTCATGAAATGTAAAACACTTGTTAAGGTGACACTGGTATGGTGTTTTTTACAAGGGCTCACTGGCAGATGCACAAAGTCTCGCTACCGGTATACAGAGGCTCACTGTCGATACACTAAGGCTTATTGCCAATACACAAAGGCTCAGTGTCGATACATAGAGGCTCACTACTGATACACTAAGGCTTGCTTCTAATACACAAAGACTCACTAGCAATACAATAAGCCAAAAAATATGAAAAGTGATAGAATCCACCACAGAGACCAACACACTACTGCACACAAACATAGATCTCCTGCAAAAATATTCACAATCACTTCACATATCACCACACATGAGTCTTATCAGATACAAATATTGATCCAAAGACAGACACTAATCTAGATACCCAAAGAAAAAACCCCTCGCTCTTATATATGCAAAATCATGAGATCCACTAGGTCGATCAAACGATTTGAAATAAGTTGCACCAAAACTTTCCCACTGTGAAATGATGACCACCTCAAACATTACAACATGCCTCGCTCACTCCAACATGCCACACCTTGTCCAAAGCACTCGGTTCCAACAGATATGATCAATACGTTACACACACATAGCTAGGACCAAAATATACAAGGGATACACATCCAAATAGGTTCGATCCAATCAACCATATGTTGTATCCAACAAAGAACACTCACTGAAACCTATTGGTGAAAACCTCAACTAAAACATACAGACTATCAGAGCACATCAACCGATACGCCAAAGCTAGTCATCTCTACAACAAACAATACACCAAGAGGATGGAATAAGGATATGTTGACAACAATGAAAAAATTAATGACAACAACATAGATCACATAAACCTCATATTATAACAATCTCCCCCTTTTTCATTGATGGCAACATTCATCAATAACAAAGCATAGAAATAAACTTCAACCTTTCTCCAATTTTCTCACCCTTTGACAACAATACCAAAGGGCATAAAAAGATCCCCCTTGCTAACATACTCGTCTCCCCCTACAAGGAAGCCACCAAGCACCGATCTACAAAAATAGAAATGCAAATCATTGGACCAATGCACACACATCGGTGCATCTAGTGAATGTAAGGAAGGAGCAAAATGTCCATCTTCCCCCCGAGATACTCAAAAGTATCCTTGCACAAAGGTTTGGTAAATATGTCTTATATATTTTCCTTTGTGGGCACATACTCAAGCTTAACTACACCTTCCTCAACCTTCTCTCTGATAAAGTGATATATGGTGTCAATATATTTTGTTATGCAATGCATTACTAGATTCTTTGACATACTTATAATGCTGGTATTACCACACATGATAAGAATTGGTTCATCAAAGCTAAATCCTATATCCTTTAAGGTATTTTTCATCCCTATTACATGAGTACAACATGCAGAAGCTAAAATATATTCTGATTCAACAATATATAGCATTACAAAATCATGCTTCTTGCTTGACCAAGGAACTAACCAGGAGCCAAGAAAGAATGCTCTGCCACTTGTACTCCTTTTTTTCCAAACAACTTGCCCAATCTGCATCTATATATGTCATCAGTGAAAAATATGACTCTCTCAGATACCATAATCCCATATCTTCTATTCCTTTCAAGTATCTGAAAATCCTCTTTACTTCCATAACATGTGACTCTTTCATTTCTTAATAAATATGGCTGCCAAACATATTGCATACATGATATCTGGTTTGCTAGAAGTTAGGTACAATAATCCTCCAATGATTTATTTGTACTTATTTGCATCTTCTTTTGGTGAATCATCCTCCTTAGTCAACTTACAACTGACAACAATGGGAGTACATAAAGGTTTTGAATTTTCTAAGCCCAACTTCTTTAGTAACTCCTTCACATACTTGGATTGAGAAATGAAAATACCTTTGTTGTTCTAACTTACTTTTAATCCAAGAAAGAAATTCAATTCACCAATCATGGACATCTCAAATTCCACAGGGTCTTCACTAAAGGGGAAATACACTATCATGTGCGTTCATATTGGGGGGTCTAAAATGGGGGAAAAGGGCAATATATTGCTTAAATAGGGGGGAGGGGGCTTTTTTGGGGGTGGGGGATGAGAGTTTATATCAAAAAATAGGTGTGGGGGTATTGGAGGGGGGTGAAAAAAAGGAAGTTTGGGGCAATATTATTTTAAAATAGGGGATTCTTTAGTATGCCACAAATGCACGTACTATGATTCAGGTTCACTAAGTGAAGCCCTCATGTCAAATTCATCCTGCATTTCTTCAACAAACTTCTTTCATAGATCATCTTTTCCTCCAAAGATGATATCATCAACATACACAACAATAATCAAAATTTTATCTGAAATTATCTTGAAGTGTAGATTGTTGTTTTCCCATCCTTTTTAGAATCCTTGATTGATTAAGGGTAAAAGTACAAAGTTGTGTCACACTTGAGGACCATTTTCGTAGTTCTGGCCAAAACAGTTTTGGACAGAATAGTTTTGGATGGAATGTTTTTAGTCGTACATACTTGGTGCAAATGTGGCGCCATGTGGCGTCGATGTGGCAAATGAGTTCTGGGTGAAACAGTTTCAGCCGAAAATTCATGAGTAAATATAAGCCAAATATGTTCTATCGATGAAGAACTGGCACACATTTATATTGGGGGTTTCAACCAAACCAGTTCCGGGTGAAACTACCTATGTGACATCCTATGTGGCAACCAAATAGGCAAAAATTTCAAAATTGTAGAACATCTCACTTATATAGTTGATTTCTCCATCAAAAATAAAATTTAATTAAAATCTAAAAATACCCTTTTGGAGAGCTCGGAGTCAATATTATGGTCATATAATTTTTATAGTGTTTTGATCACATATAATATATTATAAGTTGAAAATACTTCAAGTAGGTGTTTTAACATTTAAGAACATGCTTGTTCGAAAAAGGAAAAAAAATAGCAAATCACGTCGAAAAAAATTTAAACTTATATTTAACACTAGAAGAGAGAGTCTTCTTCAAAAATATATAGTTTTTTCCTATATGGTGTAGATTTTCTAGGGCAAATTAGGTGGGAGACAAAAACTATTAATTTTGGGTAACTCCGACTTTGAAGAGTTATAACTGACAAAATATATACCTAAAACCAATATTTCTTTTATTTTGCACTAGCTATACATGTCGTCTAAAACATATCTTGAAATCAAAGGAAAACAAGATTATTTTCATATAGTTTTTTGGTGGGAACTAGACCCTAGATTTTTCAGCAATTAAAAAATGGACTTCAAAAATTTAAAAACTATGTCAATTCTTATTCAAATGTTTAAAAAAAAATTATAGGCATAAACTACATACAATTTTACACATTTCATTAGTTTACATCATTTTTAAATTCTAAACATTAATATCACTTTTATGTCATTAAAGTTTAATAGTTTTGCATGTTGTGGACCTTTTCCTTTATAAAAGTGTGACATAGGTTTGTACTTTTACCCTTAAATATTTATCTAATTTTCCATACCAGGCCCTACATGCCTGCTTCAATCCATACAGTGCCTTTTTCAACCTGTAAATTGCATCAGGATATGATTCTAATCTGAACCCTTTTGATTTCTCAATGCAAACTTCTTCCTTCAATTCACCATTTAGGAATGTGGACTTGACATCCATCTGATAAACCTTGAATCTTTTGAATGCTGCAAATGCCAAGAACATCCTAATATCCTCCATTTGAGAAATAGGGTAATACATCTCTTCAAAGTTGAAGCCTTCAATTTGTGAGTAACCCTTGCATACCAATATCACAATTGAAGACATATTTTTTTCCATTATTATGCAAAGGAAAACAGTTTTGAAACCGTCGGTAACACCAACACTAAAAGTCAGGTTTAGAGAAAACCTGACAGACAAAGTTTTCAAGAAAACCCGACGACACAGTGAAACCCAAAAATGTTACAAGGGAACCCGACAAGAGAAAACCTGATAGAGAAAACCCAATAGAGGAACCTGAGAAGAAGAATATAGTGCAACCCGACAGAATAGATACCAGAGGAACCCAAAAGACTAAAGAGCATCCCGAGCACAGTCTACCGAGAGATAGTTATAATTATGAGAAATGTGGATCTGAATTCCATGTTAGATAAAACACTTGTGTTTTATATTTAGCTTTTCTATTAGCTTTAAATCCATTTCTTGAGGAACAAGAAATGTCATTGTAATTATTTTAATCAGTCAAACTGATTGAAAACATGCAAACTAGGAGATCAAGATCAAGTTGTAAAACTTTGATCATAGAGTTATCATTGTAATATGTGAAACTCAATTTAGATCAATATCATTGTATAAATAGATATGTAATCAATCAAAACAAGTGTGTGATGATGATTGTAGCCGAGAAGCATATCTAAAGATCAGACTAAGAGTTTTATGCAGAATAACAGCCAAGGATGAAATAAGTTATCAAGAACATGGACAAATACTGTCCTACTTGAAAAATGCATGGGCACACATCTCTTGAATGTAGGAAGAAGAAAAGGAAAGCATGGAAGACTAAAGAAAATGAAACTTCTTATCAACTGATAAGAGTCGGTAACTCATATGTTTGGGTTTACAATACATGGGAAAACTACACAGCATGTGGAAGATTTGGACACATAGCTGCAAACTGTATGAGAAAATGGATGAGAAAGACTAGGAGCTGGACTAACCCCATAATGGCATATTTACACTACATAAATTTGTTCATCTAAGAAAGGACTATAGAGACTGAGTGACAAAGACCTGCACCTTTTCCAATGGAAACACCATTGAAGACATCAGGAGGATGAGAAACAAAATGTGGAGGAAAGCTACAAACATTGATGATGCTGCATCAAGTAATGCAAATGGTGACACCTTATCCAATGGATATGGTGACATCACCACCCCCACCTAAGATGAACAAGTAAGTATGGAACTGAACTATACTAAGTTATACTTTACATCAGTTCCATTATACATAGTTAAAATGACAAACTAGAATGATTAAAGATGCACTATGGTATTACTTGTTATGATTCTGTGAATTCAATCTCGTCGGTTAATGCATACCGAAAAACATCGGTTAACATACAAAAGATAAGTTGTCAAAGCATACCAAGAATCGTCATTGTACATATGAAAACCAAGTTATTCAATGTAACCCGAGACTCATCGATAATCAAGTAAAAAGCATTGTTGTCTTCACCAAATATTGAGATCTGTCGGTAAACGTGTGAAAAGTTGAATGAGTTTACACTTTCCCTGAGCATCGCATTTTCACCAAAAAAAAGTTGGCATGTAACCCAAGAAACTCTATCCTTGACACCCAACAAGTGGGTAAGAGAATTAATTGCTCCACTTAGGGCATTTTCTATAAATAGGGCGACAGAATAGTTCATTATTCACTAGTGATTTAGAGTGAAGAAGCAGAGAAGAGTAGAGCGAAACCAGAGTGACCATATTGCAAAGCACTCTAAGAAGATTCATGACATTCAGATCCCGAATAGAAGCAACTATAGAAGGTTAAAGTAAGTAACAAAGATCACCAACCTCACTGTTTTGTTTTACAGGAAAATCCCTAAATTTTCAAGAAATGATGGAAACCACGTCTCACACTTCCAAGTTGAAAAATGCCAAGGATTAGAAGGTTAACCTCATCAAGAACACTACATGTGAGGAACCTCATTATAATTTTTGTCCAGAGGTTGCATCTCAACCTGACAATGCTGGATCTTTTTCAACAATACCACCTAGGGTTTTACTGATTGAGGATGTTCGATCCTACATTCACAATAAGATTGCTAAAATTAGAGACCTGGAAGTTGAGAAAGTGTACAAGAAGCTATGCACAGATGGGAAAATCAAAGAAGAGCACAAACATATCAAGGTGAAAGGGATAAAAAATTCCCTAATGTTTCCAAGGGAGTTTAAGATGGAATGGATTCGGGTAGTATTGAGCAGAGTGCATGACTGAAAGATGTGGCTAGATGAGCCAAAACCGATCACCAAAGATGTGATACACGCTATAACCAGTTGTCCTATAACCAAGAAGCCTAAGGCACTTAAACACCCTCCTCATCCAGATATTGAGAAGATGACAGGTGTAGTATGGGATAACAGAGGATTGAAGGTTAACACCATCAAAGATCTAGAACTTAAATTTGGTGCATGTGTGCTAGGCTATAAGTTCTACCAGGCCAGCAGGTTAAACAAAATTTCATGTGGAGAAGCTGACACTTCTCATAAGATAGTAAAGAAGGGTCTACAATTAGACTTACCCAAGATTCTAATGAAGCAATTAGAGGAGAACATGAGGACAATCAGGACTGCAAAGTCCAACTCAGGTAAGTTTGGTTCACTTATAATGTGCATATTTTTCTATTTCAAGAATCCTTCCCATCCATAGGAAATGTCAACTGGGATACTTCCTGACCAGTGACTATTCAAATTAGTGAATTCATCAAGTCACTAGGTGACAACTTTGTATCAATTATGGATGAATACTTCACTGGATTTAAGGAAATAATGAGGATACCAGAACAACTGGTAGAAAAGTATAAGACTGATATATGTTTTATGGTGGACACTAATTACACCTATATCAAGTTAGCTATATCGAGGACAACATGGATGGCACCACTTGACTATGAGGTCAACATAGATCAAGCCACCAATGCCATTAACACATTGATAAATGAACCATTAGACAAGTCACAACCTAGGTTTGGAACCTATGAAGAAGCCAAGGAAAGAATTAAAATAGGCTTAGTTGTGAAGAAGATTGATAGGAAGAAGGAAAAAATGGTCAATACATTGAAGAAAAAGTTGTCGATAAATGATGAATATTCTGAACAAAAGGAAGACACCAAGGGATAGGCACTTGTCGGTGAAGAAGAAGATTTGAGTGACTCAGAATCTACAGAGTCCGATGCACCACCACCACCACCAAAGAAACCTAGGACTACTACTGCATCGAGGACCAGAATTCAAACAACAAAGGATGCAAGTCCTTCACCGGTCAAGAAAGGACAAGTAAGGACATACAAAAGGAAGCCTCAAACAGGGAAAAAGGCACTGGCAAAAAGAAGGAAGTTCATCGGAACCAAAGAAGATTTAGAAGATACTGAAAAGGATGAACAACCTGTTAAGAATAAGTTTCCTACCACAATTGATTAGGTATGTGCAGCTACCATCAAGTCAGGTTCAATAACAAACCCTAATATTAGGAAATGGCTAACACTGGACCCCAAGGACCAGAATAAGTTAGAAGAGGCAATCATTACAACAATGTGCATATTCAAATATGTACCAATACAATTTGAAGGTAAGATGCCTAAAGAACTTCTAGATAGAATATCAGAAAGGTGGACATATGCATTAAAGGAAGAGAAACATATAAGGGAAAGATCCCTAGTCTTTGTTATGTCACCAGAATCTAAAATGGAAGAGATTGAAGAAATGATAAAGTTGCATTCCAAAAGATTCTTACCAAAGTTAAGAGCCTATAGAGTGCTACATGGAAAACTAATTGAGCTTGATATAAAAAGTGAGGATGAATGGAGAAAAATACTCAAGGTACCCAAAATAGACATAAGCCCCGAGCGTATGCTAGAACTCACTAACAAGCCACACAATGAAGAAGATCAGGCTAAACTAAGCACAGAGCGCATTTTCATAAATGATACTAAGGATGTTATTGAAGAATCATTAAACACAACAACTAACAAGGATATAGACATTGCAGATGAGACATGGCCCAATAATACTATCATTCACATTATGAAAGTTGATCCTACAAATGAGGTATAGAAAGATGAAGATGTTACTATTGCCCAAGACCAAACCAAGGAACAAGACACAAATAAAGATGCTTCTCAAGTAGATATACTAAGACAAATGCCACTATTGATACAAGTTGTTAATATTATCTTGGAGAAAAAGAAATTACCCGACAAGGATGCAAGCATACCCGAGGGTAAGGGTGAAGAAGAACCAAAGGACACATCCAATGAGTAGAACAAAGATGAAGAACAAAAGGAAATAGGAGGAGAACAAAAATACATAGGTGAAGAAGAGAAACAAGGTGATACCGCTCCTAAGGATACCAAACAAGATGATGCAGATAAGGAAAATGTTGATGTGGAGACATCCACTCCAAATTAACAGGCATAGACTGAGAAACAGGATATAGGTTCACATACACCAAATCCTTCACCAAGAACATCAGAACAAGCAAAGGAACTTGCTTTGGTACTGCATACAAGTCCCTCCACTTTCCTTTCCAAGAAGAAGAAGAAGAAGA
This sequence comes from Thuja plicata, assembly GCA_018584345.1. Classification (NCBI taxonomy): domain Eukaryota; kingdom Viridiplantae; phylum Streptophyta; class Pinopsida; order Cupressales; family Cupressaceae; genus Thuja; species Thuja plicata. The sequence continues at coordinate 62,371 of MU226438.1, forward strand.
AGAAGAAGAATCCATTTACATCGGAAAAGATAATTGAGATACCAGCCCATGTTCCAGAGACATTGGATCTAGAGGCACTAAAAAACTATGTAGAACTATGCAGAAGAAAATCTATCCAAGATGAGCTGAAGAAGGAAACAAAGGAAACTTAGGTACTAGAGACAACAAGGGATATTCTTCAACAAATAGTACTGTATAGTCAGAAAATGGAAGCACTTCCATTGTAGACTTGTTTATCCTTCCAAGTAAGTGGTTTGGGGTCATGAAAAGTGCCTTGAATGGGTTCCTAATCTTGACATGGCTTCCCCCCCTTTCTGTCCCTCTTTCCACTCCTTTTTTAGCCTGATTTCTGCATTCTGGATTGTAGATTGGTGATTTTGAGCTTCAAGGTCAGGGTCGACCTTTTAGGTCTAGGTAAACCTTGACCTTGACCTAGGTCAAGGTTGACCTTGACCCTAACCTAGGTCAAGGTTGACCTCAACCTTGACCCAGGGTCCAGATCCCGGGGTCTCATAGCTTTCGGATGTCGGTCTTTGCAAAAAGTGTTTTCCCGCTTCTGGGTCAGCTGTTTCAGGTTCTGAAGCGTTGATTCCTAAATTATATTTAATATAGGTCCTCTTCTAGGGGAATGGGTCTAATTGGAATTTAGTTTTCCTATGTCGGCCTCCTTAGAAGATTGTACCCTAGTTTCATATAAAAGGAAGCCTTTCTCCCCTCATTTTCTCTAAGTCCTCTAATGAAGCCTATGCATCCTTGAGAAATTGAGAAACATCATCAAGTGAAGATTCAAGAAAGTAATCAATAAATATTTGAAGCAAGGATTAATCCACCATCAAGCCTTCAAGCATTCAAAGAGATCCATGGGAGGCCATTGAAGGATTCAAGCCACATAGTGCCCTTTTGGTGATCTCTCCATCCACCTTCTTCTAAGCCTATTCCAAATTCAAGAAC
>MU226438.1:81297-106407 GCA_018584345.1 Thuja plicata
GCAGTAGATTAGATGAATGAATGGTTAAAGAATATAAAAGTGCAGAAATGTATTAAAAGATTTAAGTGTTACTGATTCACCCCTCCCCTCTCAGTAACTCTGTTAATCCTGAATATTTCCAACACACATAATAGACATTTTCAGTGTTATTCTTTCCATCAAAGGTGATAGAGCCTTTACCAACAATTTAATTTGCTTGATCATGACCAAATCTAATAGGACCACCATCATATTTTCTAAGTGACACAAATTTACTTTTATCTCCGGTCATATGATGAGAACAACTGCTATCAATCAACCATTCACTTTTCTTTCTTCTAACATACAAAGCAGTTTCAACACCATAATCAATTTCAATACAAATGTTAGTAATATCAATTTTTTATTTCTCATCCTCTTCAACATAAAACAAACAATCTTCTGTCTCTGATTCATCATTCGAGATACTAGCATCTTCATTCACATAGTAAGCCTTCTTATTGAACTTCTTAAACTTCTATCTAGAACCTTTCTCTGGACATCTAGTTGCCAAATGACCAATTTTACCACATCTAAAACATTTTATAGGTAACATACATTTATAATTGTCAGTACCTTTCTTCAATCTCCTTGCAAAGTTTTCTCCAAATTCTTCTTCATCATTTTCATCATAATCATCATGTGATTTCTTTTCTTTGAATGTCATTTCATATCTTCTCTTATTGCTTCCAAACTTTCTTAACTCAAAATTTTCCAAGGTACCAAACAATTGTTCTTTGGTAAACTTCTTTGGATCTTACACTTCTTCAATTACCAAGATCTTATCATTTTAGCTATTTGGTAATGTCATCAAGATCTTCATTGCTAATAGTTCCTCCTTAGTTCTTGACTTCATTCATTGTATTCTCAACCCTCTGAAAATAGCTTTTGATATCTTCACCGTCTTCCATTCTCAGATTCTCATAATGTCTCTTAGCTGTTAGTTTCTTAGATAACTTAACTTTGTCATTTACCTCATAGATCTCTTTCAACTTTTTACAAACTTCATAAGTAGTCTTCAAAGAAATAACCTTTTCTAGTTAAGTCTTAGATAAAGCACTAGAAATAGCATACCTTTCCTTTTCATTTTCCTCATATGCTTCAATTTAGTCCTGGGTGGTATGCCCAATCTGAGGAAATTCATATTTTTTTTCCACATCCTTTCAGGTCTTGTAACCAATTGATACCAAGTATCCTTTCATCTAATATTTCCATGAACTATAATATGATCGATCAAACAAAGGGATAGTCAATTTGTGTGCCATCATATCTTCTCAAAGTGGTTAATCTCTTCACCAATGAACCAAGCTCTGATACCAATTGTTGAATAGGCCGAATAACTAAGAGGGGGGGTGAATGAATCATTCCCAAACAATTTATAAACCTTTTTCCTCTGTCAGTCAACTCATAAATAATGGTATTAACAACTTTAGATTTGTTATTTAAGCACATCAAACATCCAGAAAAATGTAAGCATTAAGAACACAGAAACACCGACACAAAGAACACAGGATTTTACATGGAAAACCAAAATGGGAAAAACCATGGAGATGATAATTCTCATGAAATGTAAAACACTTATTAAGGTGACAATGGTATGCTGATTTTTACAAGGGCTCATTTTGAGATGCACATAGGCTCATTGTTGATACATAGAGGCTCACTGCCGATACACTTAGGCTCACTAACAATACACAAAGGTTCACTACTGATACACTAAGGCTCACTTTTGATATACTAAGGGTTACTGCTAATACACAAAGGCTCACATCCAATACAATAAGGCTCATTGCCAGAAAATATGAAAAGAGGTAGAATCCACCACATAGATCAACACATTATTGCACATAAACATAGATCTCTCACAAATAGATTCACAATCACTTCGCATATCGCCATGCATGAGTCTTATTAGATATATATTGATCCAGAGACAAACACTAATCTAGATACCCAACAACATAATTCCCCGCTCTTAAATATACAACATCATGAGATCCACCAATTCGTCCAGACAATTTGAAATAGGTCACAAAAAAAATTCCCCATGGTGGTAAGGAATTAAATGAGAATCACCTTGAACATTACAACATTCCTCACTCAAACCAACATGCCACACCATCTCCGAAGCACTCAGTTCTAATGGATATGATCAGCACGCTACACATACATCGTTGGGACCAAAATATACAAGGGATACACATCCAATTAGGATCGATCCACTCAACTATATGTTTCATCCAATGAAGAACGCTCATCAAAACCCATTGGTGACAAACTCAACCAAAAAATACAGACTGTTAGAGCACATAAACCAATACGCCAAAGCCATTCGGTTCCAGAAAAACTGATACACCAATAGGATGGAATAAGGATATGTTGACATCGATGAGAAAAAATAGATCACATCAACCTCACATTCTAACATGGGTCAATGCCAAGTAATTTTGGGGTATCTTGAAACATAGACTTTCCTATCTAAAATGGGAGTAGAGAGGAAAAATTTATTTTGAGAGAAAATATTTTTCCCTTCTATAATAAACACTATTCAAACAAGTCCCCATTGCAAGGGTCTGGTAACAATAGGTCCAAAGGTAACAAATACATCAATGATTATTCCTTATACAACCCCACATCCATGCCTATTACTTGGTCATCTAACCTTTATGTACAAGAGTTGTTAAATGCAAATAGGAGGTTGGAGGTTTTGGAAGTCAAAGAGTAGAAAAAAGATCTAAAATCCATGCTTTAGTAGAAAATAAATTTTTTTTGAAGGAGCAAGTGGCTTTGTTGCAAGAAGCTCTTTTGGTAGGGAAGATTGAATGGAAAGACATAAAGGTTTTCTAACACATCATGAAAAAACCTACAATAGAAAATAAAGATGTTTCAAACTATAAAGCATCTGAGGTTGAAGGGAAAGTGGTTGGCCAAGCAACCAACCATGGAGAAAAATAAAGAGAAGAAAAGAAAGGAGGTTTTACAAAAAATTCTAAAACTTGGACACAAGTTATTAACAATTTTGCTAATATGGAAGATGAAGCAAACACCCGAGTTGACAATATGAAAGATAGATGAATCAAAGAAAAAATATTCCGAGTAGCAAATATAATTATTAAAGGGTGAAAGATTATGGGAAAATGAATGTACTCTTGATCTTGAAAGTTAATTTTTAAAATATTAGTTTCTATGGCGAGGATACATCTATCAATTATGGAGGGTGGGAAAACTTAGTGATAAGAGAGTGTTGGTTTACAGTTTGTCTACTTTAAATTTGATTTATATAATGACTCTTTAAAATACCCAATGCTAGCTTACGTAGAACAAAAAGTAACCATAGACCGGGTCAATGGTAGGAATCTATCAATGACCCCTGAATTGAAAGGTATAGTATCCCTTATGTGAAAGATATGCAATGAATTTTGTCTTTCAGTTCTTAGGGGTATGCTCTTAACCAGAGAGCATACGAGGTTTAACCAAGTTTCTCAAAGCTTCAAACAACTTAGGAAAAGAATGAGGACCTACTCAATGATATGTAATCTAAAATGAAAATTTTTATGCAGTGCGAGATGAATGCAAACTACCATTTACCAATAGAGATGAAGAAGGAAGGTGTAACAATGCAATTCCCAGATTACTAATATTATGAAACTTTGACAATTCCCAGATTATCTTGATCTCATTCTCTATTAACCCTCTTCCCAATCCCTTATGCAAGAATTAATCTATTGAACTAAGATGTGCAATGAAAATAAAACTGAGTGCTTATGCTGAAGACAGTAAACATGCAATCCACTAAATGAAAATAACAAAACTCAGTTCATTAATATTCATTCAATTTCCAGTATTAGCATCCTCATTCAAAACATCACACAAATAACTAAGATGAACAACAAAAATCACTTCAAAATTAGAGTCGCACACAGTAGTCCTAGCTAAAGGGGTTCGCCCAAAGTAATTTTTGCCAATCTATTTACTTTTACAGAAATTTACATTTATAGGTCTTCTAAAAAATGACCCATTACAATAATGATTTCCTCCTTACAATATTCCAAGAGGAACATTCTAATAATAAACTTGGTCAGTTACAAAAACTAAAAAAGCTGACAAAATGCCCAAAATGGCTATAATATACAAAAATTGGGAAGATGAAAAAGGTCAATAGATTCTACACCTTCTTCTGTGTAAAAAATTTTCCTTTGTAAGCCTTCATTGAATCCATTACCTTTCCCAATTCCTGAGCCTCTGGAATGATTACATTGTCAGCTCGGATCATCAAAAAATCATGCATCTCTGTGAGTTTGTCCAACTTAGCAATCTGGGATTGGAGCTTCTCTAATTCCTTTTTGATCACTGCATCTATCATGGAGAGCTCACTGATCTTTGACACTTGGAAGCTATCCAGATCCCCAATCTCATCTATGAAATCAAGAAACTTAGCTTTCATTCGCTCTATACTCACCAACTTGTCACTCCCGAAAACTTGAGATTCTATGTGCAAAACTTTCAAAATCTCAAAAAGTTTGTGCATCTCCCTTTGCACTAACTCAATCACAGTCTTGAGTTCATTCGTTGATCTGCTTGAGCTCTCAATCATGAACTCCAGAGACTACCTCCAATGAAACAATGGATCCTGCCCAGTCTTAAGGATATTGTTGGAGATTGTAACACTAGTCTTCATATCAATCACCTCCTGCAAGGTGGCTAGTTGCTTAGTCAATCCAGTGGATGCATTGTAGATGGTCACCTGGTGCTTTGACGCTGCATCCTTGAACTTGTCTCCATCAAGTAGAAGGTTCCCCAAATTCTTGGTGACAATGGGGCCTTGAATCATCATCACCTCTATCCATGCTCTTCCAATTTGCCCAAAATTTCTTTCTTGCTGCAGCTTTAGTAGCAAGTTCTTTTTTTCTTCTGTATTGGGTTCAAACTAAGAAGATGAATTACTACCAAGAGAATATTTAATATACTTAGTTAGCTCCTTATTTTCTGATTTGGGGACTTCCTTCTTTGCTCAGATTTCTTCTAACCTGTCCTCAATCCGCCCATTGGTGGTTTTCAAGATGTTCACCACTGAGTTATGCACTGACACTCCTATGTCCATAGTTTTTATCTGGAAATCTTGAACTGAAAGTTCATGAAACTTTCCTTCTTTCTATGGCTCTGCTATTTCCATTAACATATGCCCGGTTGTGGAATAATGGGAAAGGGCCACCATAGACATTTTCTTCTTCACCTTCTCCACCGGTGGCTAAGATGAGGTTGCCTTAAGGATCAAGTCCTTTGAAGAAATGTCTTCGTCATGTCATTTCTTCTTCTTCTCAATGGTTTCTTTCAACCATGAGTCTATGGATAACACCTTTATTGTAGACTGAAGAGTTGTAGGATCAAACAACTTCCGGGCTACAAGAGGATTCTGCTTGTCTTGAGATGGAACATGGAAGGAGGCAACCTTAGTCACCAAAAGGGATAGAGTGTTTTCTAACTAAGAGGATTCCTGACCATCCATCAGGTTTGTGTCATCCAAAGTGATGACTGGAATTGGTGAGGGAGGCTTGGTCACGGAAACCTCTTTTTCTTTCTTCTTTTCCTTTTCCTTATCTTATTTTCCAATGTTCGGGAGTGAACTACCTCCATAGGTCAGGGTGATAGGGACATTCTTTTCTAGGGGCTGGTCAGCTCCTTTCTTGGTGGGCTACGTTGCACCTGCTGAAACTGATGGCACCGCAGAAGAAGTGGCTACTAGAGTTGATTTATTAGCACCTGAAGTCGTTCCTCCAGATGAACCTGCACTAGAAGTTCTTTTCTATTGTGCTCTAGTCCATTCCACCCACTTGTCGGTTCTCTTGTTAATGCCTCTCATGAGAAGCTCCAATGAATCAACCACTGGACTAGTTAGTGGAGAGGAAGAAATGGGAAACACCTTGATCTAGTCGTAGGACAAAGGATGCATGAAGAGGCCATCATCTGCAAGATTAGATACATCAACAGCATTTTTATACATTTTAATTTCATCCAAAGCTAAATGGGACCACAATTTCTCCCATGTCTGATACTCATTAAAACATTCAGCCTAGATATCCTCAATATCTGGGACATGTCTATAGGCATGTCCGAGCTTCAAGTGATCTCTAACAAAACCCATAGGATCATATTGAGGCCTAAGAACCTCATAATCAAGTAGCTTGATCTTTTCCTCAAAGCTCTTTACCAAATTCAGGGCATCAGATCTGGATGCACAGGAATATGGACCAACAACCACGGGGAAAGGAATTCTGGCAATCTTCTTCACATTTGAACATAGAATGTTCACTTCCAATATATGATGGTAGAGCTCCACCAAGACCACCTTATCTTTAGGATACCAGGGCAATCTTTTAGGAAATCTAGAGAAGGCTCCTATCTGAAGATAAGAGAAACTCAGGAATTGGATGAAAGAACATCCATACTGACTGATTGCCGAGATGGCCTCTGGCGAGAATCTTCTTTCTGTACAACCTTGAAGTTCCCAACATATTCTCATTATGAATGCATCATTCATAGTAGTATATTTCTCAAAGCTCTGATGCAATTGTAGATTCAGGTAGAACTCATATATTTTGGTGTTGTTATTGAAATTCTAGATTGCTGGTAAGCCGGGCCAGAATATCTACAATTTCCCTCTTTAGAGTTGTTCTGAAGAGAGTCTTCGGCATCTTACTTTTCTTTGATAGAGGGGTCTAGAACTAGGTCCTCTACATGTCTTCCCTCCTTAGAGTCTTCTTTTCATTAAACATAGATGCAGATGAATTAAAGTCGATGTCACAATACACGTCTTTTGTGGGAATGCCGAAAGTGGATTGGATTAGGGTTTTATCAATCGTGAGAAAAATAGACTGATTTGGGAACAAGATTTTCTTTGTCACCAGGTTGTATTTCTCTATATATTATCTGAAAAGCTCAAGAGCTTGGACTGCCATTGGAAACCCTATAGCTTCTACCAGACCGCTGTCCTTGAGCTTCTATGTAATAGGGTGAATTGGATGAGAGTTCAATCTTCTGTGCAAATCTCTGAGATCAAAGAATATTAGAGATGTGTCAGAAAATTCTTTCAATTCACTCTCAATACCAATTAATCTATTGTAACTAGAAGCCTTAACTTCCATTTACTATAAAACTAAGAACATGAGTGAAGATAAATGGCTTTGCTATACAAATATGGTGAGCAGCAAATGATGGTGAATGTCAAAGAAATAGCCGCTAATATCTGAACATTGGTGCCACACGAATGACATTAAGGTGACCTAATGGATGCAATAGCAGGATTAGCATTAAATTTTGATAATCAACAACTATTCAAACTTCCTGTTTTAGAGAACATAACGGCCTCAAAATCTGAAAGCTTACACTTAACTTTATGTTCATTAGCCACTTTTCGAAACAAAGCCTTAGTCTAGTGGAAAAAGAACATACTTTCCTTTTGATGCTAAAATGAATGAACATTAGACCATTTTACCTTGTACAGGAAAAGAGCATAACAAAATACTTTTCCCGTAATCCTGTTTCCTTTATTTTTGAAAAGTATCCCGACGGCTTTACCTTTTATCCTTTTCACACTTAAACAACTTATTTTCCATTGGGAGCACTTAACCTTTTATTTTCTCTTCTCACTTGTGTCAGGGTTACACCTTTGAGGCCAACTTTTCCAGACACTGCATGATCACCACCACTACTTTGCAACTTGATATCTCTAAGAGTTGAAAAAATCTTTTTACGAACAAAAGCTTTATGAATTGCTTATGTAAATCACATGTTTACCTTTTAGAAAAACACATTGAGCATTACAGATCTGAGGGTGACTACTTCTCATTCGGAAGACGCTATGACACCCCTTTTCCTGACATACCTAAATCACCTAAACACTAAATCAAGTAGAAGGATTGAAAACCCACTAGGCTCAAATAGGAAAGAAAAATAATTTATCTGATAAGCACATTAGGGGAAGGTTTCAAGATGAATGAGAAGTAAGTCACCAAAGAACAATTTACCCCCTAGGACCTAAAGACCCTAGACTAAAATTTGGCAATAGCTGGATCTAACTGGGGACTTAGACATGCCAATGTCTAAGAAGGGACCTAGAGTCTCTGGTTTCACACAATATGACTGGCAAGAAAAACAATGGGAAGACTAAACTAAAACACACAACAGGAATGGAAACTAAGAAAAACTAGACTAAGAAAGTAGGAAAGAAAGTAGGAGAAATGCAAAGCAAACCTACCTACACTAACACTAACCTGCAGGGGTTGCCTGCTTTCACTTGAGTATTTGGTAGAGCTTCATATCCTGGCCATTGTAGGAGAATGGAAAAATCTCTCCAGAATGATATGCCAGGATAAAGGAATTATTCTAGTTCACTTGTACAATCTTGAATGGTACTTTCCAATGTGAGTCAAACTTATGATGCTTTCCTTTGGACTCACGCCTTTTATCCCACAATAGGACCAAGTCACCTTGCATAAAATTTCTTGGTCTAGCCTTCTTATCAAAGAATGTTTTCACTCTCCTCTAATGATCAGTGATATGGTCAACAATCTTTTCCTGTTCTTCTTCCAACTTGGTCAGATACATGATTTGTTTCTCCAGACCATTTTGGAAAACTGGATCTTCAATTACCTGTTGCAACCTACAAATGGATAACTCTAGTAGAAGTGGGAGAATAGGTTCAATTCTGTAAAATAGATCAAAAGGGGATATTCTAATAGCTCGCTTAGGTTTTATCCTATCCACCCATAGAGCTTCATGCAATTTCTTGTGCCAATCCTTTTGACTCTCTGAAACTAGTTTCTTCATTATGTTAATCAGGTTCTTGTTGCTTGACTTAGCCTGACCATTTCCCTAAGAGAAATAATTAGATGATTGAATAAGATGGATACTCTTGTTGTAGAAAAACTCTATAATCTCTGAAGAAGAGAAATATGTGGCATTTTCCATTACTAGCTTCAACAGTACTCCAAACCTTACCAAGATATTTTCCTTGATAAATTCACAGACCACCTCAGATGTGGTTTTCTTGATAGGCTTAGCCTCAACCCACTTGGTAAAGTAATCCATGGTAGTTATGACATATAGGTGACCTACAGAAGAGGGGGGATTTATTGGACCAATGAAATCAAGCCCCCATTGCTAAAAGGGACCTTCTACTACAACTGACTTCAATGGAAGAGCAGCCAACTGAGGTTTACTGGAAAACATTCGACACTTATCACACTTGGCCACCCAATTGTAGGTATCTTTAAATATGTCAGGCCAGTAGTAACACTGCCTCAAGATTTTATATGCAGTGACTATGGATGAGAAGTGTCCACCACATGCCTCATTGTGGAATGCCTGGAGCAATCTCTCTTGTTGTGGCTTGTCCACACACCTTAAGAAAGTTCCATCAATTGTCCTCTTATATAATTGGTCATCATAAATGACGTACTTGGCTACCTTGGTCTTCAAATATCTTCTCTATTTGTATGTCAATCCTTCCAGGAAATCTCCATAAGTAAGGAAACAAGCGATGTTGGAAAACTAGGGATCAAGAAGACTAACCATTAACACCTTCGGAGAATCCTCCTCTTGAGCTGTTTCCTGATTTTCAGCCATTATTTTACACAAGCCATTTCCTCTGACCAACTTTTTTGGCTTGAGTTCAATATCATACTCCTATACCTTCGCTATCCATGCACCTCTAGTATTACATCCTATTTCTTGCTGTGTCAAAATGCTCTTAACAACAAAATTAGGAATATAAATAATAGAATGGGAATGTAATACATAGAATCTAAAATTCTTCAGTGCCCTTACTGCCGCATATGCATTCTTCTTCATTTGAGAATATCTCAATTCATAATCCTTGAGTGGAGTGCTCATGAATGCAATAGGCACCTGAATACCCTCATTGTCCTCTTGCATCAGGATAACAGACAATGTATGTGCTGATGTGTAGCAGTACAATATGAACTCCTTCGTATAATCTAGATGCACCAACACAGGTGCTCTAGATATAACGTGCGTGAATAAATCAAAGGCCTTCTTCCTAGAGTCATTCCACTTGAAACTTTGACTACCCTTCATCATATCAATTATGCATTTCATAATCTTAGAAAAGTCAGGAACAAAGCACCTGAGAAAGTTTACCTGCCCAAAGAATGATCTTGTTCTGGATTTGCTGGCTGGAAGGTTCAATTGTTGGATGATATTTATGTGCTCAGGGTCAATTAAAATTCCTTCATGGGAAACAATATGACCAAGCAGTCTACCTTCGGTGACAAAGAATACAAAATTCTTGGGATTGAGAGAGATTCCATGCTCTCTGCATCTCTTTAGCACTTTCTCAAGATCTCTCAAATGATCTTCTCTCTTCTTAGAGAAGACTATTAAATCATCCAAGTATATAACTATTATTCTATCCTGAAGGTCTGTAAATGAAGAGTTCATTTCCCTTTGGAAGGTAGCTCTAGAATTTATAACCCCAAAGGGCATTCTATTGTAAGCAAACATTCCCCAAGGAGTGGTGAATGTTGTTTTATACTTATCTTCCAGGTCCACCTCAATCTAGTTGACACCCGAGAAACCGTCCAACATGGACATCATTTCAGATCTAGCTACTATTTGCAGTATATGATCCATGTTGGGCAAGGTGTAATTATCCTTTTGAGAAGCCTGGTTCAGATTCTGAAAATCTACACAAATTCTAATTTCTTTGTTCTTCTTCTGAACAAGAACAATGTTGGCTATCCATGTAGAGTGATGTATGGGATAGATAATTCTCACCTCCAACATCTTATGAAATTCTCTGAAAATGGCATCTGAAACCTTATGATTGTAGTTATGTTGCTTCTGCCGGAAAGGGACAGCTTCAGGCTTGAGAGGGATCGTGTGCTTGAAGTCTCCATTCTGGAAAGTTTTGAGGTCTTCATATCCCCAAGAAAATACATCCTTATATTTAGAGAGTAGGTGTTTAGCCTTTTCTCTTTCCCTTTTTTTGTAACAACTGCAAATATTTATCATCTTAGGTTTATATTCAGTGCCTATGTTCATTCCCTCGAAATCCCCTGAGGTACCACCTTTCCTATCCCTTTCTTTTCTAATATATGCATCGTGTCTATCAAAAAGTTTTTCAAGGGAGATTAGGTGTCGAGGAATTTTGTTACCTTTTAACTATTCTTCTCCAAGCTCCAAATCCTTCTTTCTATCTGGAGAGATCTCCTTGCAGGTACTAAAACTTCCTTCAAAGTATTGATCACTGAACTGATCTAATCCTTCCATGAAATATTGTATCTGCTTATCATTGTTGAAGACTTTCCATATTTCAACATTATCTGGAACATTCGGCCTAAAGAGAACTTCAAATTTGTATTTCTTATCTCCTATTTATGGATGTGGGAGGAGAAGTGAAGCTGAAGTGGCTAACAAATCTGCTGTTTTGTTCTTCTCTCTTGGAATGGCCCGGATTGAAAAGGCATCAAAGTCCTTTATCTTGTCCCAGAATCTATTCCTATAACTCTGCAGTCTCACATTTTTCACTACATACTGCGCTCGAACTTGCCTCACTATCAACTCTGCATCACCGAGTGCTTTAAGGATTTTCACCCTTCTTTTCTTTGCAGTAGCAATGCCTAGCAACATAGCCTCATATTCTGCCATGTTATTAGTGTTTTTAAACTGTAATTTATAAGAAAGTTGTATCATGTCTCCTTCCAGGGGAATAAGAACTATGCTAGCTCCTGATCCTATGGTAGCACAACTACCGTCAAACTCCAAGGTCTAGATATCCTGGCTATTAGCATTTTCCAATATTTCATCTTGATGATTGAAATCTGAAAACAACATATAATTGCCGAATTCCATATCCTGGTAGAGGATTTGTGCCTTAGGGTCATCAGACTTAATTACTGTGAATTTGGCCTTTTCCTCTGGCTCCAGATTTATCTTCTTAGTACCCACCAAGATTATAGCATGGGACAAGTCCATCTTAATTTTTCCACATATGTCTTTGCAAAATCTTCTACTTAGAAGCATACCGTAGCTGGCCGAAATATCGGCTACCAAGATAGTTAGCTTCATCCTCTTTGCAGGGTGTGTGACTAATGAAACTTGTGCATCCTTTACCTAACCTAGGAGTGGAACTTATGTAGAATCCATTGAATAAAAATGGCCAAAGGTTTTGGTAAGGTTCAATCCAAGGGCTTTAGCAATGGAGGTGGGCATGACATTATCAAAGGCTCCAGAGTCAATAATACAGTTGCTTAGTTTATGGCCATTTACAAATAGGGAGACATAGAACGGGTTAGGTTTCTGGCAAGGAGCAGTGGCTAAGATTGAAGGATCTTCTTCTTGAAAGAGAAAAGGAAGGATGGGTTCTTCATCGTTTAAAGGGCTACTATTAGGAGATTCATCACTAATAGTAGAATTTATATTAGGCTGCATTCTGGAGTTAGCATCACTTTTACAGTAATCTACAAGCTTCTGAAGTTCAGTAGGATGAGTTTTTAAATATTCTAAGAGAGACACTTGGATTCTAGCATCCTTGCAGTATTGAATTATATCAAAGGAAGACAAATACTTACCATTTGTTTCGGACTTCAAGTGATCCTTCTTCCAAGATGAAGAAGTAGAAGATCTAGGTGCACCAACCGAAGGACTAGTTGCAATATTATGAGAAGGAATAGAGTTTCCCAGATTTTTGTTTCTTTGACTTCTTGTTTCCATTACCATTTTTATTCCATCCATGGTGGCAAAGCAATCACCTCTGACTTTGGAATCAGATTCATACTCCAAAAAGAAATTACCAGAGTCAACATGGGGAGCATAATCTTCTTCACTTTCAAGGTATTCAATAGTAAGCTCATTTCTTGAAGCTAGCTGCCTGTATCTATTCATCTCCGGACAGCTATCACCATCATGGTCATCTCTCAGATGAAAAATGCACATATTATGCTTTTTAGCTACCTCAATGGAAAGCTTTTGCTAATTAGGTGGCAATTGCAACTATTTACCTTCATGTTGTTTTCTAGGAATATCCTGGTAAGGTTGCTAAAAGGATGGGGTTGACTTTCCCATTTTCCGCTTAAGGGAAATCATCTCATTAGACAATTTCTGAAGCATTGCCTCAGTATTTCTGTTTGCACTGAAAGTAGAGCTTGTGGAGGCATGACTCTGCACTTCTCGCTTCCATTTATAGACAGTTATGAGGTCATCTTCTAGCTCAATTTATAGAGTCTGAGTGGCTTGCAGGTTAGCCACATGCACTCGTCTGATTTGGAAAATTATGTCAGGAGGCATGGAACTGATAAAGAACATCTTCTGGTTGTTAGCTGCAGGCTTGCTAGCAGAGGGGATCCTGTTAGTCAGCTTGTTAAACCTTGCAATAAAGTCCCTCATAGGAACACTAGGTTCTTTCTTTATTTGTGTGAGTTGAGTCAGAAGTGTGTGCTCATCTTTTGTACTTTTATAGCGAGTTTCAAAGCGGTTCTTCATATCATTCCAACTATTTATGCATCCCGTAGGGAGATGTTGAAACCAGTCAACAACATTTTCTATTAAAGTCTACAAACATTCTTACTTCCACATCTTCATGCTGAGGGTTTACAATGCTGCATGCGGCGAAGAAGGCTGCAATATGCTCATCAATGGATACTTTCCCATCTCCATTGAACTTTGGGAAGTTCTTTCAGGAAGCTTGAGGTAAGTCATTATTAGCTCCTAGATAAAGAGGCCTAATGGCATTACCCCGAGGGATGACTATTGAAATAGGGAGGATTACTGACACAACCAAAAAATTGATGTTGGTAGGAGCAACTACCCCGTGAGAAGTAAGGGCATTACATAGTAATGGGGTAGTATTGTGGATGACAGGAGGTGTAGAAGAATGGCTACAAACCTAGGAAACATGGCATGGTAGTGGCAAAAGAGCACCATGGATACCTAGAAAGACAGGATCTCAGGTGTTGGTTCTTCCTCTTCTGAGAGGGTCTTCTAACAAAGGAAACTTAGCCTTCTTCAATTCTTCAAACACAGGATCTTTATGTCCTTGTCTCTGGACACTTCAAGTATAATTGGGATCTAGAGCTACTGAACTTGTTTACTGTAGGTGCGCAGCTCTCAATCTTCTTGCTTGTCTTGGATGCGAAGATTAGGTTTCTCTAGTGGGACTTGTCCTTTTTCAGGCAACACCATTTCTCCTTAAGAGTGATATGCATAATGTAACATTAGGAATGCCAAAAAGATAAGTTCTAAGTCCCTTAGTAGAGCCATAGACAGACTTACTTAGCAAGATTTAGGAATATTATGAGTTTTTCCCCAATAGAGTCACCAAAAACTGTTGGTTTACAGTTTGTCTACTTTAAATTTGATTTATATAATGACTCTTTAAAATACCCAATGTTGGCTTATATAGAATAAAAGTAACCATAGACCGGGTCAATGGTAGGAATCTATCAATGACCCCTGAATTGAAAGGTATAGTATCCCTTATGTGAAAGATATGCAATGAATTTTGTCTTTTGGTTTTTAGGGGTATGCTCTTAACCAAAGAGAAAAAGAGGTTTAACCAAGTTGCTCAAAGCTTCAAACAACTTAGGCAAAGAATGGGGACCTACTCAATGATATGCAATCTGAAATGCAAATTGTTATGCAGTGCGGGATGAATGCAAACTACCATCTACCAACAGAGATGAAGAAGGAAGGTGTAACAATGCAATTCCCAGATTACTAAGATTGTGAAACTTTGACAATACCCAGATTATCTTGATCTCATTCTATATTAACCCTCTTCCTAATCCCTTATGGAAGAATTAATCTTTTGAACTAAGATGTGCAATGAATAGAAAACCGAGTGCTTATGCTGAAGACAGTAAACATACAATCCACTGAATGAAAATAACAAAACCCAGTTCATTAATATTCATTCAATTTCTTGTATTAGCATCCTCATTCAAAACATCACATAGCTAACTAATATGAACAACAAAAATCACTTCAAACTCAGAGTCGCACACAGTAGTCCCAGCTATAGGGGTTCGCCCAAAGTAATTTTTTTCGATCTATTTACTTTTATAGAAATTTACATTTATAGGTCTTCTAAAAAATGACCCATTACAATAATGATTGCCTCCTTACAATATTCCAAGAGGAACATTCTAATAATAAACTTGGTCAATTACAAAAACTGACAAAGCTAACAAAATGCCCAAAATGGCTACAATATACAAAAATTGGGAAGATGACAAAGGTCAACAAATTCTATGCCTTCTTTTGTATAATGACTTTTCCTTTGTAAGCCTTAATTGCATCTGTTACCTTTCCCAATTCCTGATCCTCTGGAATGATTACATAGCTTGGATCATCCAAAAATCATGCATCTATGTCATTTTGTCCAACCTGGCAATCCAGGATTGGAGCTTCTCTGATTCCTTTTTGATCACTGCATCTATCATGGAGATATCACTGATCTTTGACACTTGGAAGCTAGCCAGATATGCAATCTCATCTATGAAAGCAGGAAACTTATCTTTCATTCGCTCTATATTCACCAACTTGTCACTCCCAGAAACTTGAGATTCCATGTGCAAAACTTTCAGAAACTCAAAAATTTTATCCATCTCCCTTTGCACTAACTCAATCACAGTCTTGAGTTCATTAGTTGATCTACTTGATCTCTCAATCACGAACTCTAGAGACTCCCTCCAATGAAACAATGGCTCCTACCTAGTCTTAAGGATACCATTGGAGATTGCAACACTGGTCTTCATATCAATCACCTCCTGCAAGGTGGCTAGTTGCTTAGTCAATCCAGTGGATGCATTGTAGATGGTCACCTAGTGCTTTGATGCTGCATCCTTCAACTTTTCTGCATCAAGTAGAAGGTTCCCCAAATTCTCAATGACAATGGGGCCTTGAATATTCATCACCTCTATCCATGCTCTTCCAATTTGCCCAAACTATCTTTCTTGCTACAACTTCAGTAGAAAGTTCTTATTTTGTTCCGTATTGGGTTCAAACTAAGAAGATGAAGTACTACAAAGAGTAGATTTAATATACTCAATTAGCTCCTTATTTGCAAATTTGAGGATTTTCTTCTCTTCTCAGAGTTCTTCTAACCTGTCCTCAATCCGCTCATTGGTGGTTTTCCATATTTTCACCATTGAGTCATGCACCAGTGCTCCTTGGTCCATAGTTTTTATCTGGAAATCTTGAACTGAAAGTTCATGAAAATTTCCTTCTTTCTGTGGCTCTTCTATTTCCATTAACATATGCCCAGTTATGGAATCATGGGAAAGGGCCACCACATAATTTTTCTTCTTTTCCTTCTTCACTGGTGGCTGCATTGAGGTTTCCTTAAGGATCAAGTCCTTTGAAGAAATGGCTTCCTCATGTTGTTTCTTCTTCTTCTCAAAGGTTTCTTCCAACCATGAGTCTTTGGATAACACCTTTATTGCAGACTAAAGAGCTATAGGATCAAACAGCTTCCAGGCTACTGGAGGAGTCTACTTGTCTTGAGATGGAACATGGAAGGAGGCAACATTAGTCACCGAAAGGGCTAGAGTTTTTTTTGGCTGAGAGGAGACCTAACCATCCATTGGGTTTGTGTCATCCAAAGTGATGAATGGAATTGGTGAGGGAGGCTTGGTCACGGACACCTCTTGTTCTTTCTTCTTTTCCTTTTCCTTATCTTCTTTTCCATTGTTTGGGAGTGAACCACCTCTGCAGGTTAGAGTGATAGGGACATTATTTTCTAGGGGTTGGTCACCTCCTTGCCTGGCGGGTTGCGTTGCACCTGCTGAAATTGATGGCGCTGCAGAAGAAGTGGCTGCTGGAGTTGATTTATTAGCACCTGATGTTGTTCCTCTAGATGAACCTACGTGATAAGTTATTTTTCGTCATGCTCTGGTCCATTCCACCCTTTTGTCAGTTCTCTTGTTAATGCCTCTTATGAGAAGCTCCAATGAATCAACCACTGGACCAGTTGGTGGAGAGGAATAAATGGGCAACACCTTGATCTAGTCGTAGGAAAAAGGATGCATGAAGAGGTCATCATCTATGAGATCAAATACATCAACAACATTGTTATACATTTTAATTTCATCCAAAGCTAAATGGGACCATAATTTCTCTCGTGTCTGATACTCATTAAAACATTCAGCCCAGAAATCCTCAATATCCAGGACATGTCTATAGGCATGTCTGAGCTTCAAGTGATCTCTAACAAAACCCATAGGATCATATTGAGGCCTAGGAACCTTGTAATCAAGTAGCTTTATCTTATCCTCAAATCTCTTTACCAAATTCTGGGCATCAGATCTGGATGCACAAGAATATGGACCAACAACCACAGGGAAAGGAATTTCAGTGATCTTCTTCACATTTGAACATAGAATGTTCACTTCCAATATCTGTTGGTAGATCTCCACCAAGACCACCTTATCTTTAGGATACCAGGGCAATCTCTTAGGAAATCTGGAGAAGGCTCCTATCCGAAGATAAGAGAAACTCAGGAATTGGATGAAAGAACATCCATACTGACTGATTGTTGAGATGGCCTCTGGCGAGAATATTCTTTCTAGATAGCCTTGAAGTTCCTGATATATTCTCATTTTGAATGCATCATTCATAGTATTATATTCCTGAAAGCTCTAATGCAATTGCAGATTTGGGTAGAATTCATATATTTTGGTGTTGTTGTTGAAATTATGGATTGCTGGTAAGCCAGGCCAGAATATCTACAATTTCCCTCTTTAGAGTTGTTCCAAAGAGTCTTCGACATATTACTTTTCTTTGATTGAGGGGTCTAGAACTGGGTCCTCTACATGTCTCCCCTCCTTAGAGTATTATATTCATTAAACATAGATGCACATGAACCAGAGTTGATGTCGCAATACACATCTTTCACCAAAATGCCGAAAGCAGATTGGATTAGGGTTTTATCAATCATCAGCAAAATAGACTAATCCAGGAATAGGAGTTACTTTTTCACTAGGTTGTATTTCTCTATACATTCTCTGACAAGCTCAAGAGCTTGGACTACCATTGGAATCCCTATAGCTTCTACCAGACCGTTGTCCTTGAGCTTCTATGTAATAGGGTGAATTGGATGAGAATTCAATCTTCTGTGCAAATCTTCGATATCAAATAATCTTAGAGATGTGTCAAAAAATTCTTTCAATTCACTCTCAATACCGATTAATCTGTCATAACCAGAAGCCTTAACTGTCATTTACTATTAAACTAAGAACATGAGTGAAGATAAATGGATTTTCTATACAAATACGGTGAGAAAAAAATGATGTTGAATGCCGAAGAAATAGCCGCTAAGATCCGAATGTTGGTGCCACACAAATGACATTAAGGTGACCTAACAGATGCAACGGCAGGATTAGCATTAAATTTTGATAATCAACGACTATTCAAACTTCCCATTTTGGAGAACATAACGGCCTCAAAATTTGAAAGCTTACACTTAACTTTATGTTCATTAGCCACTTGTTGAAACAAAGCCTTAGTCTTGCGAAAAAAGAACATACTTTCCTTTCGATGCCAAAATGAATGAATATTAGACCATTTTACCTTGTGCAGGAAAAGAACATAAGAGAATACTTTTCTCGTAATCCTATTTCCTTTATTTCAGAAAAGTATCCCGACGGCTTCACCTTTTATCCTTTTCGCACTTAAACAACTTCTTTTCCGTCGGGAGCACTTAACCTTTTATTTTCTCTTCTCACTTGTGTCAGGGTTGCACCTTTGAGACCAACTTTTTTGGACACTGCATGATCACTGCCACTACTCCGCAACTTGATATCTTCGAGATTTGAAAAACTCTTTTTACGAACAAAAGCTTTATGAATCGCTTATGTAAATCACATGTTTACCTTTCAGAAAAACACATTGAGCATTACAGATCTGACGGTGACTACTTCTCATTTGGAAGACGTTATGACACCCCTTTTCCTGACATACCTAAATCACCTAAACATCAAATGAAGCAGAAGGATTGAAAACCCACTAGGTTCAAATAGGCAAGGAAAATAATTTATTTGATAAGCACATTAGGGGAAGGTTTCAAGATGAATGAGAAGTAAGTCACCAAAGAACAATTTACCCCCTAGCACCTAAAGACCCTATACTAAAATTTGGCAACATAGAGCTAGGCCAATATAATAGTCATCATATCAAGCATATGTGACAAGCAAAGTCTTTTAAGAAATACAAAACTCTTGAGGGGCTCTCACTTTTTCTAGATGAATATTTGACTATTAAGAAATAAGAGGAAATTAGAAGGAAGGAAATTTCAAAGGTTAGAGTAGCAAGGGATTAAGGAAAAAAGACATGGTTGTAAAAAGGTAAAGTTGTTATTGCCTCTTTTGGGTCTTGTTCTCAAATAGAACAAGTTGGAAAAAAATAAGTGACGTCAAATTATTTATCAAGAAGCTTTGCACGAGGTCATTATGGTTCCAAATATAGTTGAAGACTCAAATTTGAATCTTGTATGCGAAACAAATAGCAATCGAGTTCTACATTGGTTAGGGATTATTGTAGAAGATAGAGACAAAATTTATCTCATAGAAAGACATGAGCATGAAGGGTGTAAGATAGCTTTATTTCAAGGGCATTTGAAGAAAAAAGTGTAGAATAAGGCATCATGGAATGACTAAGAATGTTGGGTTATTATGATCTCCATGAGGGAAAAAGAAGGTCGTTTCATTTAGATAGAAAGAGAAGACTCAAGTAAATTATTCATTTTCTTTAAATTCTCATAAATGTTAGTATAATACATAGTTTCCACCATTCCACATTTCCTTATTGTTGTTCCTTTCACCATTTTGTAAGTTGGTTCTGTAAATCAATTCTCAACTATATTAGGCATGTATTTGTATTTCATTTTGGTTAAAATTTAATTAAGTTGGTTTGCTCCCCTTCATTGTCATTTGGTATAAGAAAAATAATAGATCATGTGCCTATGTGATAGTAATAATGTATGTGGGATATGAAGAGCTTATCAGTGGTTTGCGTTGAGGATATGGTAGAAGCTACATAAGAAATTTGAGTGTGGAACTATTTATTTGAAGGTGGCATCCAAATCTGGTTACATCTCACACACAAAGGAGAAGCATAAACATTAAACATGATGAAGAGAATCTATGAATGAATTTATATGTTAAAAGGTTTATACCAATAACTTTTAAGATAAAAAAAGTGTAAAGTATGTCTTGGAAGAAGAGGCTTTGCATTCATAGTAGAAGAACTTGCAAAGACAAGTGAATGTCAAATGTGTCAGATGATGTCAGTAGTGTGGTGAGAAATCATGGAGTACAATGTACAGTCAGTGATAGAAATGGTTTCTAATTTTCCCTATTGGATGCTCTCCAGAACACTAAAACTTGCATCTCGATGAATTAAGTCTATCCAAGGACTCTTGGAATATTTTATTTTTTTTGTCTGCTTCCAAGCAAGGAAGATATGTGTTTATATTGAATAAGGATATGATGTTTTTGATGAAGGTGAGGTAGAAAACCTACATAAGTGTATCCATCTCACCACACATACCTATCAAGATCACCTTATTATCTCTTTTCATCCATAAAAGGATGTGTTTTCTCAATAAAGTGTGTATGCCATCATACCATTAATAAAAGTACTCTTTTTGTTGAAGTGCATTTTCTTTTTGTATTATCTTGTTTTCCCCAAAAATACTTCTTTTAGATTTGTAAATTCTCAAAAGGTCTAATTATGTTGCATGGAAGAACAAGATGCAAAATTTCTTCAGATTAAAGAGTTATGAGATATTTTTACTCGTGCCATAACATGTTTGAATGTCATTGATGAAAATAAGTTATACAAAATTGATGCAAATATTTTATGTTAATCACACTTAACATCTCCGATTAAGTCCAGCTACATGCTTAAGATCAAATAACATTCAAGGAAACCCGAGATTCCTCTTGACCATCTACGAGATAAATAATTAGACCAATATTCTCCATGTCTATTCCAAGCTTCATCTTCTCTTGTCATTTGTTTGTACTTTGTGCAGATCTTCTTTCACTAGGTGAGAAAGTGGAGGACACATTGCTTGTATGAATTACTTTGAGCTCTCTTCCTTCCCAATTCTAGACATTTGTCACAACATTGAATATTACCAAACATAAGGTTTCCTTTGAATAATTGGTGATTTTACTTCAACTAGAAGAGTTCATTCAATCTCTTAAAAATTGTTTTGAAGAAAAAGAACTAGTCTCTAAGCATTAGCAAGGATTAAAGTCTCGAAAGGTCGTCACAAAAGTAACCTCAATAATTGTAGAAGCCTCAAAAAGAAAATTTATGGTGCCACATTTTTCATACCAACACACATGATATCAATCATTGTTGGTATAATGGGCTTACACAAGGAAATTATAGTAAGGAAGGGTCACCAGGTCATAGTCATTCTTGACAATTGAGAGGTTGTCCTTATTGATGACAACAAAGACTACGTGTTGTAGCACAATAGGATGATACATACAATGAATCCTTTGATGAGGATACACCATATACTACAAATTATGGCCTCAATTAGAGCTTAGTTCTTGTCTCCCAAACCTCCCAACCCTCGAGAGATGTTTGGTTGATTGACTTTGGTGCCAAAAAACATATAATAAAAAATAAAGAGTTGTTTCACACTTTAACTACTATACCTACTAGTGATCTAATCCATATAGAAAATTATAAGGATCATGTGGTAGAACACATTGGTACTATCACCATGCCTCTTAGAATAAGAAGTTGTTCTCTCACCAAAGTACTATGTGTTCCAGGTTTGAAAACCAACTTTCTTTATGTTAGACAAGTTATGGTTCATAATAAGGTGCAATTTTAGTTCAAATATGGTGTCAAATCATGTCTCATCTCCAAAGATGGAATGGTTATTGCTACAAGTTTTAAGATGGGTCACATATTTTCTCTTTATGTTGTTTCATTTTCTATATTTTCTCTTTGTTCCTCTATGGAAGAATCCACTTCTCTCTGGAATTATAAATTTGGACATATTTTTGCCCAATCTCTTAATCATCTTAGTTCCCAGAAGATTGTAAAATTTTTTCCTCATCATCCTCCTTTTCCTATATTTCCTAAATTTTTCTTGTAGTAAAACAACATGAAGATCCATTCAAGTCCAACACCTACCATGCCATAGAGAATTTTGTATTTTTACATACTAAACTTTATAGACCATTGTCTGCTTCTTCTCAAGAAAATAAATACATCTAGTTGTTTGTGGATGATTTTTCTTATGAGGCTTAGGTGTACTTTCTTATGAGGAAGATCATAGATTTTTCCTATTTTTAGGACTCCTACCATCAATTTTTATGAGATTATAGCAAGCCCCTTCTTAAAATTGGCTCAGATCAAGGGGTGAATTCACTTCTAAGGAGTTTTTGAGTTCCTAAATTTTCATGGAATCAAACAACACTTGAATATTCCCTATACACTTTAACAAAATGGTGTTGCAGAGTGACACAATCAAACTTTCATGGAGATAGCTTGGTACATGATTAAAAAGAATACAAAGTACATCTTGTTGCAAAGGATATGCTAAATATGAGGGTAGTTATTATGAGGAGACCTTTTGACGCATTTAAAATCTCAAAACCATTTGATTTGTGTGTGCATGAATTGTGAAAAAAAGATAAAGGCTTCATCAGATGGATACCAAGACTACTTTCTTGAATGTTGATCTCAAAGAATAATTTTACATGGTCAGACCCAAAGGATTCATCAATTAACATAATCCTCACAAGGTATGTGATCTATTCAATTCACTATATAGGCTTAAACAATCCCCTCAGTCATGGTGCATGAAAATATATGGTCGCCTTTTGTAGCATGATTTTATTCATAACTCCTTTGATCCTAATTTATATATCAAGAAGGTTGGGACATATAGTTTCATTCTTGTATCTTATGTGGATTATATTATGATCACATGGAGCTTAGAAAATCTCATTGATACTCTAAGGCATGATATGAATAAATCCTTCGACATGATAGATTTGGGGCTACTCCACTATTGTCTTGGCTTGGAAATTTGGCAAGAGGAGAATCATATTTTTATCTCCTGGATGAAATATTCCAAAATAATCCTTGAAATATTTGACATGTCTACTTGTAATCTTTTCCAATTACAATCAAAAATATTTGAAACTATCACATTTCTAGGATTCACATCAAGTTGATGAAAATATCTATAGGCAACTTGTTGGGAGTCTCACTTACTTGACGTATACTAAATGATATTTATGATTTGTTGTTAGTTATGTATCCAAGTTCATGCAAAACCAAAATAAATGTCATTTAATTGTAGCTAAGAATGTTTTATGATATGTCTGAGGTATATTTTAGTATGATATGGAATGTAAGAAGAACGATTAGTTCTTCATGTAGGCATATTTTGATTTAGACTACATTGGATTTATAGATGATAAGAAGTCATCATCAAGCTATATTTTCATCTTGGATCTAGTCCTATTTAAGTTGGATGTTTCTGAGATGTTGTTTAGATTATGCATATATGCTGGCATTAATGTTTTTTCATTGATATGAACATACTTCTATAGTTGAAGATAATGTTCCTGGTATGTTCAGTGAGTTTGAATTTTTTGGTATGGATACTACAAAAAAGATCTATAGTTTTGATCATACAAATATGTTCTAAGATGTATGTAGCTAATGCATGTCCATTCGTACATGTTAGAGTGATGATTTGTGAGAGATATGATTGATTTACCAATTTATGGTATTTAGATTGTTTAGGAAAAGACAAAGTTTCATTTTTTGGATCAGTAGGGATCGACATTGTAGAGTTGTTGGTTTCTAACCTGGTAGTAATTTTGGGACATGCATATGTGTCCTCAATTTGAGTGGTTCATGATTTGGATGCTAGAAAGTTATGCAAAGATGGATTTATATCTTAATTTCATGTTGATGCTAAGGTTGTTGAGGTACTTCATATTTCTTATTGATGTTTCTTGATTGTGTTGCTGGTTTGTATTTGTTGAAGTGATTGGGTTGCATGATTTTCAAGTAATGTGTTGTTGTTCTTCATTTGGTCTTAGTTGACCTGATGATGTAATGTGCTACAAAGGTTTAGAACATCATTTATAGATCTGAGTATGTTCAAGGTTGTTGATATGGATCATTGCAATGTCCTAGATGAAATTCAATAGATCGCATCATGGATTGAATTATAATTTATTTATTGTTGGAAATTAGGTCCCTTCCCAACCTAGTTGAGATAAGTTGATGAATTTTATTTATGCATGTAATCATTTGAAGCTATAAAAGTGTGCCAAAGTGCATGAAGGTGAAAGATAGTATGGAATACTTGATAGAAGAGGCATGAGTGGAATCTGCAATTGAGGTAGAGATTTTTTTTGCTTAATTGGAACTATTTTGGCATAACAAATGCTACTAGTCAGTTCATGTGTTTGGACTATAAGTCCTCTTTTATCTATGATCATATTGTATTGTAAGGTAGTAAACCTCGTTATAATTGTGTTTGAGTAGTGAGCTCTAGGAAGTGTGCCTGAATGCAAGTGCATTCCCCTTTTTTTAATACTCCTAATAGGGTACAATACTTATTACTGAGTGTATTTGTCATGCCCCAAAATTTGGGCACTTTATCCTTAGTTTAAAGAACATAATTTGTCGTTTCAAACATGTTATAATAACTTATGGAAGATAAAAAAAAAAAAAACATTTCTTTCCTTATACGCCTTTGAAAATTTTACAAATTTAAAGCAATAGAAAGTTTGTAATATAAATATTTCAACTACAACATTTAAAGTTGTAAATCTTAAGATTTCAATCCCTCTCTAAACTTGAAAATCAATGTTATTCCAACTGAAAACCATATAATTTAAACAACATAGATAAAAAGGAATCTTTCTTTAATATTCTCATAAATTTAACTCTAAAACATAATTGATTTTTAGATTACAAAATAAAATAGGATTACTATTACAAAATACCCTCTAACTCAAACACTTTATAAGGCTTCAAAATTAACATTTTGGCTTAGAAACAAGCTCAATTACAAGGATG
>MU226438.1:113668-173678 GCA_018584345.1 Thuja plicata
GTTAAGTTCTAAACAGAAATCTGCATCACTCACACAAAGTATCTAATGACTTCCCCGATTACAAAATCAGGTGTTGTATACAAGCAATGGATTCCACAGATCGATAAAGTAATACATGTGTCCCAAATGTCTGACTATAACAAAATCTGAATTGACAAGAGAACATATAAATGAGGAGTAGTGTTAAGATTAAGTCAGACTGGGGTAGGCCTCACAGTATTCATCTTGTGGGTTCCATCCCCACTATGGTTTTTCCTTAACTAGGTTTCCACATCAAAAATCTTTTTGTTATGTGTTTCTACTGCATTGAGATCTTTCTTTCATGCTTATCATTTAGATCTGAGATAAAAGTTTGTAAGTTTGGTAAAATTTTATTGTTATTTGTGGCACAACTGATTCATCCCCCCCCCCTCTCAGTTGTGTATTTTATTCTTAATCTATAACAATTGGTATAAGATCTAGTGTCCTCTTTGAAAAGCTTGACCGCTTGAGGAGATCTGGGATGTCAAACTTTAAGAAGGATAGTCTGATATTTGAAGGAACAAACTATACTATATTGAAGGACCAGATTATTATGCACTTGAGATGTCTAAGAAAAGAACATTGGGCTATTACAAAGAAAGATTACAAGCATCATGTAGATCTTTCTACTATGACTGCTAATGAGAAGAAAGAATATGAGATTAATATCATAGAATATGAAGCCTTGAAGATTGCCTTCTTAGATGTTGAGTATACAAACATTCTAGGATTGGAGACTAAACATCAAGTATGGGAAAAGCTAGAAATATTATATGAAGGAGACAAGTATGTGAAGCAAGAAAAGCTACAAATCCTGAGAGGAAGATATGAAGTATTGAGGATGAGTGAATATGAGAGAATTACTATATATGTGAATAAGATCACTGACCTTGTTCATTGAATCATATGTGTTGGTGGAAAATTGGAGGAAGAGGAAATTGTTTCTAAAATTATGAGATCATTGCCTCCTGCTTACAATCATAAAGTTGCTTCTATTGAAGAAATCAGAATAGTGTCTACTGTGGCAAGAGATACATTGGTTGGTAAGTTATCTACTTTTTAAATGAGTGAATTTGGAGTTAAATTCCCTAAAGTTGAATTTGCATTTAAAGCTACTATTTCTAAGGATAAGAAAATATATGACCCTGGTGAAAGTTCATATAAGCTTGGTAAATATGCTAAGGAATGGGAACAAATTGAGAAAGAGGAAAGAGAGCTTGAGGAGATTGAAACCCTATTTGCAAAGAAAATAACTAAGGTATTTGGTAAGTATGAAGGAAAGTTTCCTTTGAAGTGTTTTTCATATAATAAGATTGATCACATTGCTTCTAGATGTCCTAACAAAGAGCTGAAGTACAAGAATAAGAATTTTAGACATAAATATCAAAATAAATGCTACTATGCTACTGATGAAGGGACCATTGATGATGAAGTTGAGAAGAGTGAAGATGAGATTTTGTTCATTGCTATCAGAGATGAGAATCCTATTGAAGAGAAATCCTTGGTTTTTAATGTGGATAAGAGAGATGACTCGGTTATTGACAGTGAATGTTCACATCAAATGACCAGAGACAAAAGAAAATTTGTGAAACTTGAAGAATATGATGGTGTTGTTGTTAGATTTGGTAAAAATGCTCCATGTTTGATCAAAGGAAGAGGTTCAATTACACTTGATGGTAATAGTAATACTGATGATGTTTTGTATGTTGAAGGTTTAAGACATAATATTTTGAGTGTTGAACAGTTAGTTGATAAGGGATATCACTTGTAATTCAAGAATGGGATGTGTAAAATTATTGGAAGCACTGGAATTGAGATTGCATCAGGTTCAAAGACAAGAGGTAATGTATTCACTTTAACAATTATGAGAATAGATGTTTGATTGCAAAGATTGATGACAGTTGGTTGTGGCATAAGAGATTCTATCATGTAAAATTTAATAACATTGTGAAGATAAGAACTACAAATGTTGTAAGAGATTTACCTAGATTTTTGAAGCCTAATAATGTGATATAAAAAGAATCCCAATTGGGTAAGCTAGCTAAATCTATTTTTAAAAGAAAGACTTATTCTTCAAGTGAATTGTTAGATTTGGTGCATACTAATTTATGTGGCCCTCCTAGAACAAGAATTTATTATGAAGATAAATACTTTATTATATTAATTGATGATTATTCAAGGATGATGTGGGTTACATTTTTGAAATAGCATTTGATAAATTCAAGATCTCTAGAGCTATGGTTGATACTGAGAAAGGTATGAAGCTCAAATGTTTGAGATATGATAGAGGTGGAGAGTTTACATCTAGATACTTTGATGTATATTGTGAAGATAATGGAATAAAGAGAGATGTTTTCTCCGTAGACCCCACAACAAAATAGAATTGAAGAAAGAATGAATAGAAAAAAAATTGACATTGCAAGGAAAATGATGATTGAAGGAAACATTTCATAGATCTATTGGAGAGAAGTTGTTAGCACTATTGTTTATACACTTAACCAAGTTCAAATTAATCATGGTACTGGTAAGATTCCTTATGAGCTTTGGTATGGTCATATTCCTACTATAAAGTATTTTATAATCTTTGGAAGCAAAATTTTCATTAAGATAGATGAACATTTAGGAAAGTTTGATCCTAGGAGTGATGAGGGAATATTTCTTGGCTATTCTACAAAGATAAAAGAATACAAATGTTATAATCATAGATTGATAAATATGATTGAGAGTGCTAATATGAAAGTGGATGAGAGTTTTCTTAATCAGTTAGATCTTTGTGCTATGAATCAGATGAAGAAGAAGGAAATCAAATTGTACAAGCACAAAATCAGAATCAGAATGAAGAAGTTGGAGATGAGGAATAGTTGGAAACACAAGTCATCTACAAATGCAAATCCAAAGACTTCAAGGTATGCAAATTTAAATCATTAAGAGAATAAGATTATCGGTGATAGAAACAAAGGTGTTCAAACTAGATAAAGAATTGCTAGAAATGAAATTTGTTTGATTTCTAAGATTCAACCTAAAGATGTTGATGAAGCATGCAAAGATGAAAGTTGGTTTAAAGCTATGGAAGAAGAATTGGAACAAAGTAAAAAAAAATAAGACATGGATTCTTGTTCCTAGACCCGTGGACAAGAATGTGATTGGTACTAAATGGGTATTCAGAAACAAATTGAATGGGGATGGTGAAGTGGTTCAGAACAAAGTCAAACTTGTTTGTAAGGGATATTATCAGATGGATGGTATTGAGTTTGATGAGAATTTTTCTCATGTTTCTAGAATTGAAGCTGTTAGAATGTTTCTTGCATATGCTACTTACAAAAAATTCAAGTATGCATTCTTGAATGGAGAGTTGGAAGAAGAAGTCTACATTGAGCAACCAGATGGATTTTCCTTGAGTGATAAAGATGAAATGGTTTTCTGATTGAAGAAAGTTCTATATGGATTGAAGAAATCTCCTAGATCCTAGCATGCAAGGTTGGACAAGTATTTATTGAATATTGGTTTGAGTAAAGGTACCACTGATAGTAATTTGTACTTCAAAATTGTTGATAATAATATCTTGATTGTTGAAGTCTTTGTGGATGATATAATTTTTGGTGGAAATGACAAGATAAGTAAGGAATTTTCTGATGAGATGCAAAAGGAATTTGAGATGTCTATGATAGGTGAGATGAAATTCTTTCTTGGACTACAAATTACTCAAACAGATAAAGGTATTTCCATTTCTCAGTCTAGGTAAGTGAAAGAATTGTTGAAGAAATTTAGCATGAAAGATTCAAAACTTATTGGTACTCCTATGATTACTAGTTGTAAGTTAAAAGATTGATGATACTCCTGATTCTAATTAGACTAGATATAGATCAATGATCGATGGATTGTTATACTTGACACAAATTAGACTAAATATTATGAATGTTGTTTGTATTGTTGTTAGATTTCAATCAGAACTGAAGGAATCACATATTGTTGTTGTTAAGAGGATATTCATATACTTGAAGGGGACAACTGATTATGGTTTGTGGTATGGTAAAGATGATAATTTCACATTAAGTGCATATAATGATGTTTATTGGATATGTAATGTGGATGAAAAAAATAACACTAGTGGTGGAGAATTCTTCTTAGGTAAGAGATTAGTTTAATGGGAAAGTAAAAATTAAAATTCAATATCACAATCTACTACTGAAGTTGGGTATGTTGTTGCTTATGTTAATTGTACACAAGTGGCATGACAAAACAAATGTTGAAAGATATCAGAGTGACTATTGCTTTATACTGTGATAATTAAAGTGCTATCAATATTTCAAAGAACCCCGTGTTGCATTCAAAGACATATCATATTTATATAAAATATCATTTATTGAGAGATAGAGTCAGTGAGAAAGAAGTCAGATTGGAGTATGTATCTACTAAAGAGAAGATTACAAATATATTCATGAAGCCCTTGCCAAAGAATACTATTGAGTATCTCTGAGGTTATTAATCTTGGGTTGATTCCCCTCCTGATCAGAGCTAGAGATGCATTATTCTAATGTGCTTACAAATCTATCATTCTTCTGGATTGACATTTTGGTGGTTGCTCCTTAGGGGGAGTAGTGTCTGGTTAACTGTAGTGTGCACCCATAATTTACTTTTCAACATTGATGCCAGAATCTTTTGGACCACTTTTCATGTGCGCGTTGGTTATTTCATGGTGATTATGTATATATGATGATGATTTACTAACCCCATACTTTGTTTTAAATTTTCTTTAATATTTAAATTAAGTTTTATTTATTTAATTTATTTAATATTTTTTATAAATTAATTTAATTTAGTTTATTTATTTTTATATTAATTGGTATATAATATTAAATCATTTATGTATGTAATTATATTGTATTTTAGTAATTATTTTGAAATTAATTTATATAAGGATTTTTATAAATTGATTTATAAGAGGTTAATAATATCAGTTTTTATTTAAACGTAATTATATTGTTATTTAGTAGTTATAATCTATAAACTAATTTGTATAAAGAGTTTTATAAATTGATTTATAGAAGTTAAATTGATGTTTTATTAATAAAATCAGTATCTACAGTTAACCCAATAATCTTAATAACTAAGTTGATTATAAAGATTAACTTGGTAAATATTTGATTTATTTGTAATGGATTTTTAATTGGGGTATGTTTTATTTGGCCTTGATAATGAAGGTCAGTTTGGGTAGAATTATGCCCTAGGTTGGATTTTTCTCATTGAGATTCAGATTATTTTATGGTTTATACTTTTTTCCTTCGAGAGTTATTATGTGAAAAATTTATAACCCATTTTGATGTCATGATTGGTTCTTGTGTGGATTTATATACATTTTTTTCTTATGCTATGTGTTCGCTAAGTCCCTGATCATTATTTTATTTAACCATGAAAAGGTGATGACAACTATTGTGTTGAGTCCTAATTAACTTGTTCACCTTGTTTCTCCTATTATGGTGGTTTTGTATTTTGAATGCTGATCCTTGTCGATTATGTTACTCCATGTTTGGAGATGGGTTCTTTTTAATGTTTTGATGATCATTGATCTTGTGATGGAATACGAGAATTGGTATTGATTTGTTGATATGTCCAGTATGGGATAGACAGTTTGGATCCTTGTATAGGATGATATGCTATTTGTTATGCTCCAACATTTGCTTTGGTGATTATCATAATTTATTAACTATGAGAAGTCTTTATGGTTTTGGTTTTTCTTTCCTTAGGTTCTTTTGGTCAAAGCATTAGGGTAGGTTATCTAGGAGCATAGAGGGGAAGTGGCTTGCAATGAGTGTTGGGGTGCTCAAGTGGCTTCCAGGATCACTCATTGTAATTTGACTTAATAAGTGATAACTTAATGAAATTAATTGAGAGAATACATTAATAAGATAAATATGTGCCTCACCCATGCCTTGAGTGCTAGTATAGGCTAAGGATGGGATTGGGAGATGATGCTTGATTGAGTTCTTGCATGGTTAGAATCCTTGTCTGTATAAAAGGATTACTGAGCTACATATGGTCAATTGAGTGTCGGGGTCCAGAGAGGCTTCTAGGAAAAAACTCAAGGGTTAGATGTATGTGATGAAACTTTCCTATATGTGTTCTAGGTTCCTACATGATTATTTGGTATACTTGTTTAATCTCTTGATCTTTTATACTTGAAACCTTAAAATTGTTTTATTACCTTTTTATCCAGTGTACCTTTGTATTTGTCTTGTTTGTTTGGTTGTTTCCCACGTGTGTGGGTCTGATGTTATCTCCTCAGCATGGTGGGAGTGGACCTTTAGTTCCATGAGGTCGGGTGATAGTGATTATTATTAGCATTCAGATCTGACATTCATAACTTTATGCTAGGATGATCCTTCTTGCAATTGTACCTTCTTGTTCATTGATGGATACTTTCTCTTATCTTTCTTAGGTTGTATACTTGTATCATTGTATTAGTTGTGACATTATTGAAATATTGTATTGTAATTTATTTTGGGTCTTATCACATATCCCACAACTTTTGCAGTGGATGGTGGTTCATTATATATACCTTATGGTATCATTTGTATCTAGGTTTCATTTATGAAATGATGTTATTTATTTTTCATTATATAGATATTGTATATTTTTTATTTTATTTAGTAGATTAGTTAACTTACATGATTCTTCATCATGGAACCCTCAGGATTTGTAGTTTGTAAATGAGTTGCATTTATGAGTATGTATTTCCTTATGTTATATTGCTTCTGCATTGTTACTAATTATTGATTGTAAACTCTTAAGGAAAAAAAATTATTATGTAAACTTGGTAGCATGTTTTAGGTTAATTTCTCTTAGGTTCCCTGGTGGGGCATTATATTAACACTTCATGAGTTGTGTTGTTTATATTTTAGGCTTCTATGTGTAATGCCCTTCCAGGGAACCCAGGAGAACTAACCTAAAACATGTCACTAAGTTAACGTGATTTTTTTTAAAAAATGTTTACAAACAATAATGATAACAACGTGAAAGAAACACAATGAGATAAATAAAATATACATAAATACAACTCAACAATGGTTTCAAATCTTGAGGGTTACTTGACATAGAATTACTAAAGCAAACTAATCTACGAGAACAACTATAAAGAAATTAACATAAATGATACATCAACTGAATCCAATAAACATCTCATATAATAAAACCATGTATACAACTGATACCTAAGGTATACAAAAGAATCAACATCCACTACAAAAGTCACAGGGTATGCAATAATAAATAATAATATAATACATTCTTTGAAAAGATGTTGACCAATATACACA
Source organism: Thuja plicata (assembly GCA_018584345.1). NCBI lineage: Eukaryota > Viridiplantae > Streptophyta > Pinopsida > Cupressales > Cupressaceae > Thuja > Thuja plicata. Next base: position 121,003 of record MU226438.1, read on the forward strand.
TATGGTACAAGTACACAACTCATGAAACTGAACAAGTCTCCAGAAGAATAAGAAGATAGAAATGTAACAAGGATCATCCAAGCATGAAGAAGAATGTCGAATCTCAATGGTAATAAGAATCACTACCACCCAACCTCATGGAACCAAAGTTTCACTCCCACCATGCTGAGGAGATAATAAAAGGCCCATTCACACGGGTATACAAAAAGAGGAAAACATAAAAGGTATACAAGACATCTTAAAGAATGCATAGGAAGATCCTATAAGCTCTCTGAATCACAATAAGAAATCTACATAATACTAGAGGCAACCAAAACACATAGAATATCCTAAGCTGCATATAGGGAGGTATCATCATGTATGTCTAACCCTTAAGTTTTTTCCTAGTAGTCTCTCTAGACCCCGACACTCAAGTGACCATACATGGTATCAATGACCTCTCAAACAGACAAAGTCACTAACTATGCCAGACATACACCCCTCAAGATAGAAAGCATCATCTCATCCTCCATCTTAGCCTATAATAGTGCTCAAGCATGGGTGAGGAACATATCTTATCAGATTATACTAAAACCCCCTAATAAATTATTATGTTATCACTTGTTACGATTACTTACAATAAATGATCCTGGAAGCCACTTGCGGGCCCCGACACTTATTGCAAGCCACCCTTACTACACAATTAGGTAACCTACCCTCGGTTCACAAAATAATATCATGAAGGTATAACATAAACCTCCTCACTGATTCCCGCCCATACAGGGATACATTGGTTCTCAATTAACCATAAAACATAAGCACTCTCAAAGAATCACAGAAGACAAGTTAAGACAAATCAGGTTGGGTAAAAATATTGAGACCAAAATCAATATCAACATGAACATGCATTGAAGCACACAAAACATCATAGACATAGAAAGCCCAAAAACCTCTGGTTTTCACCCTAAAAGCCATATGATCCCACTAGACACCTGAAACATTGTAGTTTCATAAAAGAGAGAAACACACAATCTATCTAACATTCACTCAAAAAACACATCATGGCATGATAAATATGATCCCATAAAGACTAATAAAACTTAGTGATAAACTCATTTATAGTAAGAACTATACAAATTAGTTTATCAAATAAAATTACTAACAACACTATAATTAATTTTTCTAAAGAAAATGCACATTAAGCCTCTATAGATTAATTTATAAAATCTACCTTATATAAATTAATCTATTTAATAATTACTAAAAATTCAAATATAATTACAAGAAAAAATTTATTAGAATCATCCACAATGCATTCAAAGCTTTCAAAACAAGTGTAAAAATGGATCATTATAAGTAATTCTTGTTTACATAAATAAGAGAATTAAATGACTCTATTCACCTTATTCATAATTCCATCAAGTTAAATAAAACAAAAATCATTAATATAAAAAAATGCCTAGAGATAATATTGATAATAAAATTACATATCAATTACTAAGCTTAGCTAATAATTCAATTGAATATAATAACTATGATATTAATAATTTAATTGGATCTGGGGTTTGGCCAAGAACCTGGTAAAGGTGAAATTTATACTCTCCAAGGTAAGGAATTTACAGATCTGAGGATTTCAATCCAATTTTTCAACAATAATAAATTTCTCACACAAAGAAGACATTTTTCACAGATCTAAAACCCTAAGACAATTTTGAAAACTAAATCATTCCAAATGAAAACCCTAATGTCCAAATTACAACCAAAGCAATTAAATGAAACCCTTAAGCCCAAAACACAGATCTGACATGCAATCACGAAAGAAAACCACATAATTGATCTAATAACATTTTCTTCCAATTTTAAGAAAAATAAACACATGATAACAAACAAGGAAGATTCAAGCACAAGATCCTAGCATTCCAGATGCATAGAAGACAGGGATCTGGAAGCTAGAATTATCAAGATCAAGATCCTACCTTAGTAACTGATGAGAAGAACCAATTCAAACCTAAAATAAATATAAAATAATAAATGCTCCAAAATTCTCCTAAGCTTTCCACAAATCTCCAATCACCTAATTTCTTCTTCTCCCTGATTGAGCAACCTCCAAAATAGTTTTCAATCCAAAGATATAGATAACCAGGCAATTAGGTTTTCAAAAAGTGAAACACTAAAGGGATATTAATTATCTAATTAAAAATTAAAAGAAACACTTTATTTTCAATTTCACTTAAAACAATGCACCACTAAACTTTATAATATAAAAGCAAAGCCATAATTGAAAATGCATGAGAATATTTCAATTTAAATAAATCAATTAATCATGCAACTTAAATTAATACTTAGTAAATCAATTTATACAATTAATTACAATAACAAAATTTAATATTTATTAAATCTCTATTATTTAAATCAAGACTTAATAATTAAATCAATTAATTAAATATAGGCATTTAATTAATATTTAATTATTAAATAGCCATATATTTAATATATCAATGTTTTAACCTTATTAAAGGTGCAATTATTAACATTAATATTTACCATAATTAATCATTAAATAAAATAAGCCAAAAAAATCATTAGACAAACTGAAAAATATCTAAACAGAAAAACCAACTGAAATAGACGCCCAAGCACAAATAGAAAGGCTCAAGAATCCATGTCCCTTGACGAATTTAGACAAAATAGTCAGTCATATTCGTGTCCGTTTCTAGGATAAAATAATGGTTTAGGGTAGCGATCTAGTCCTAAATATTATCTCCCCTCTCTTACCATTGAGAAGGGATAACTTTAAGAAACCCCCCTCCCGAAAAGTATAAAATCATGGCGAATCCCATGTTTTTTGGAGGGAAAATTTTTAATATCGATGGCGAATTGTGTTTCAAATTATGGATATTTTGTGGAATTTTTTTAAATAATGTATAGCATTTTTATAAAAATATGGCGACTACAAATGTTTTTAATAGGAAAATTATTAATTTAATTGGTGAATTAGACTTCCTTATACTGATAAATTATGGCAAAATTATTTTCCAAACATTGTAATTAATTTATTTGTCATGGCAAATGTTTTTAAAAAATACATATAACCTTGGCGATTTACTACAATAGTTGTATAGTTGGTATGGTGATTTAATAATTGGAAATAATTATTAAATTTTCACTCTCCTGAGTTTTCATTCTCAAAGAATGACACGTGTGATGATTCCAGAGAGAGTTTTTAGTAAAGGAGTTATGTCACCACATTCTGGCCGAAATGTACCTTCCACCGTTCATCTCTCTTAATGCAATGGTTCTGATTTGATGTTGAAGTTGCATTGGGTCCCATCACTATGATGTCACAGACTCACATGTCTGTTGGATTACAACATATCAACGGCCAAAGGTGAATTTTGGGACTATTTTTAGTCTTCATAATCTTTACGAAAAACTCTCATTGGAATCATGACACTTGGTATAATTGATTGTAGCAATAAGCTCATGATCAATCTGATGACATGTAACTTATTGAATGTTTGAAGATGTTAAGTTGATCACCAAAATGCAAAAATATAATGCAAGACATTAAATCAGTTAATGGATTGTATTGTCATTGATGTCAACTTGATATAATCTAATCGGTTATAATCAAAGTGTCAAAGACTTCAGAGAATCACAGAGAGAAAGATTACGATTTCAGTAATGCATAAAAGATAAGCATTCACTAAGTGACTACAAATACTGATGGTCAGCGGAACCCGATGGACAGAGATCACCAAAAGTCAAGTCACTGTGATGCCCGAGCTAGAAACCTGACGAGCATTACCGACAAGAAGAATCACAAGCATTACCGATGGCCAGAATCACAGTGTAACCTGACGGATAGACAACCCCAACGGAGAATCCTAAGGAGAACTAGAGTGTTGACCGAAGCTATCAAAGAGTTAAAACACTGAAGTTAACTGGAGTTCAGAAACAAAAAAATATCTAGCTGGCAGAGCTAAATATAGAGTTAACTGGTAGTTATCATTGTTTTCATCAACAAGATAAAGCCAGAGATAAGTAAAAGATTTAAATTTTTTTTGTCTAGTTGGAAATAATATCTCTACAAGATAAAATAGGAGTTTTTCTTTAAGTCGAATTGGCTAAGATTATGGATTACACCAAGATCAAGAAAATCAAGAACCTAGAAATGGTGATATCATGTCTATAAAGAGACAACTTAATTCATTAGTAATTAAGGGGAGTGAATGAAAAAGAGAATGCTAGAGAAAAATTGATGAAGAACAACTTCATACAGTCCTAATCAATCAAGATGAGGAAAGAGCTAAAGATCTCTGCAGACACCGAGCAACAGAGCATAATATCACCGAACAGAACAAAAGTGGACATAAGGTATTGAAAAGATATATTGATCAGATTGATTTATGAGCTTATAATAGATCTAAAAATCTGCAAGTATAAGTTGTATATGTGAACAGATCATATTGTTTCAGTTTAACCATTGATTCAGAAAGTCTCTTAATTGAGCAGGATTTAAAGATCCTTTCTATATTGAGATACATCCCAAGGAGTATCAAAAATTTTGATCATGAAGATAGCATGAGATGCTAGATACCATTTGACAAACCAGAAGAGTTTGGACAAGGAAGGTATCATAGAAATGCCTGATATCAAGTGACAAACTAATATTTTAAATCCTCTAACATGGTCACACCTAACAGTGTGTTTGTAACCTTTAACAGGGTTGGCTCTTCACCGAGCTCACTTCAGAAGAGTAAAAATTTTGGGTTACCGGTCCCAAGTGGTTTTTCCCTTAACAAGGTTTCCACGTTAAAAATGCACGTGTCAATGTGTTTATGAGTCATTAATTTAGTGTTTTCTATTACACATAGCTAATCTGGAGTGATTTGTATACTCTAAATAATTTATTATTTTTTAGTAAATTGAAAGACTTTTATTCGGTAAACATAGAGAATAAGGTTTAACAATGCATTCCGAGTAGTAGTAATTTGATAAGAATAATTGAAGGCATTCATCATATAGGATTGAAGATAACTAGAGGCTTAATATTGTGGTACTAAGTTTTTGGGTTGATTAATTGGAATATTTTGAGGCCACTGATTCACCCCCCCTCTCAGTTATTACTAATAATTTTTATTAGAGCATGTGTGCTTAGAAAGGGAGTTTAATAGCTCAAGCAAACGATCATAAGATTAACAGATGAGATGTGCCCAAGTTGAATAAAGACAACTTTGGATCATGGAAAATCGGAATAAGACTCCACCTATCAGGAATCGGTAATGATGTTACTCAATACCTTGATATTGAATATGTGTTTCCTATAGGACCTCACACTCTTGAGAACTTAAGAGAAAAGCATGAACATAATTGCATAATGATATAACTTACCTCATCACTCTCTGATGCTAAGTTTGAAGATGTCAAAATCTGCACCTTTGCAAAGAAAATGTGGGATAAATTGAAGCTGGTACATGGAGGAGATGCTAATGTACTAAGAGCCAAGGCATAAAGCCTAAGAGGGAGTTTTGGTGACCTAAGGATGAAATAAGGAGAAAAAATCACTCAGTATAGTTGCAGAATCAAAGAGGTAGTCAATGTTATCCAAGGAATTGGAGGTGTACTTGAAGAGGAGATAGTGGTAAGTAAGATCTTGAGAACCTTACTGCCTATATATGCTATTAGAGTTTCTTCTATTCAAGAAATTAGAGAAGTTGCAAACAATACAGTTATTCTAGATAGTCTGATTGGTAGATTGATTTCATTTGAGATGAATAAATTTGATAATATTGTCTTTCCATCTATAGAATCTACATTCAAATCTTCTTTGAAAATAAGTAATTCAAGTCATAGACATGCTATTAGAAATGATAGTGAAAGTGATAATGAGGATCAAGGAATTCATGAGATTAAAGCACTAATGGAAAGAAGATTACAGAGAGGCAAAGGTAGATACAAAGGTAAATTACCACTTGTATGTTTCAATTGTAAAGAGGCTGGACACTTTTCTCCAAGATGTCCAAATAGAAGAAAAGATGACAGAAATAATGACATATCATATGAGAAGAAGTTTGATAGAGGTGATAACATAGATTACCGAAGCAATTGACAATCTGAAAAAAGAGATACCCGAGACTACAAGGACAAAGGGAAGAAAGCTTGTTACCTAGCTGAGAATAGAGTTGATGAAACTAACACCAAATCAGAAGAAGACATTGAGATGGTATTTGTAGCCACGAAGGATTATTTAGATGATGAAGAAGAAAGGTATGTAGAAACTGCACTCATACCTAAGGTTAGTAAGAATGATGTCTGGATCATAGATAGTGGCTGTACTCATCATATGACCAGTAATAAACAAAAGTTTGAGACTTTTGAATACTATAATGGTGGTTCAGTAAGAATGGGTAATGATACACCCTGTCCAGTTGAAGGTAAATGAACTATAATGTTGAATAACCTGATCAAATGTGAAAATGCTTACTAGGTAAAAGGACTGAATTATAATCTATTAAGTGTTTTTGAACAATATAGGTCACCGAGTAGCATTTGAAAATAAGAAGGCAAAGATCTTTAATGAATTAGGAAGGTTGATCGGAAATGGTGAGCAAAAAAAAGGTAACGTTTTCTATCTTGATGACACTAACACCACTTTTTTAATGGCTAGAAATGAAGACATATGGTTGTGGCACAAAATATTGTGTCATGTGAATTTTGACAACATGATAAAGATAAGAAATAAAAGGAATGGCAGAGGCTTACCGAGCATGAAAAAGCCCGCGCATATCATGTGCAAGAATTATCAAAAAGGTAAAATGACAAAGTCTAGTTTCAAGAGTAAAGCCCATACATCTAATGCAATTCTATAATTAGTCCATACAGATATATGTGGACCCATGAGGACAAAGAGTTACTATGGAGATAGGTATTTCATTCTCTTTGTTGATTATTATTCTAGAATGATGACAATTATGTTCTTAAAAGATAAATTAAAAGCATTTAAGATGTTTAAATGGTATAAAGCTATGGTAGAAAAACAAATTGAAAAGAAATTAAAATGCTTAAGGTCAGATAGAGGAGGGGAATTTGTTTTAGATGAATTCACTAACTATTGCAATGAGCATGGAATTAAAAGACAAGTTTCTACACCAAGAACACCACAACAAAATGGAATTGCTGAGAGGAGAAACATATCAATTGTTGACTATGCAAGAACATTGATGATTGAGAAGAGCATCACTCAAAATTTTTGGAGGGAAGCTATCAGTACTGTTGTGTACACATTAAATAGAGTACAATTGAAGAAGGACACAAAGAAGACACCCTATGAGCTTTGGTATGGTCATACACCCAATGTAAGTTACTTCAGAATCTTTGGTAGTCAATGTTATATTTTGAAGGATGATAGAAATAGAAAACTTGACTCCAAAAGTGAAGAAGGTATCTTTCTAGGGCATTCAACCAAAAGCAAGGCTTATAAATGTCTTAACAAGTCATCTAAAAAAATCATTGAAAGTGTAAATGTGAAAATAGATGAATTTGTAGAAAAGAATGATAAGGAAAGTAGAAGAGAACTAGAGGAATACCATAGGTTTTCTTATACATAACTTGAAACTCTACCCGAGAAACAATGTATCGCTCCTAAGCAACAGAATATTGCACCCGCGCATCAGGCTGCAATTATCAAAAATTGGGAAAATCCTCAAGATGATGTTCTAAGCGATGAAGATCAGAATGAAGGTCAAGAAGATAATCAAAATGATGAACACAGAGCTGAACATAAAATTTACAAGTATGTTAGAAGACATCATCCATAGAATCAAATCATAGGAGACAAGAAGGCTGGAATGAGAACAAGAAGTAAGTCACTAAACACTAAGTGTTTACTTTGTGATTTTGAGCCTATATCTGTTAATACTGCACTTGAGAATGAAAAATGGGTCAGTGCTATGAATGAAGAAATAGAATAGATTGATAGGAACAATACATGGACACTAGTATTGAGATTAGATGACAATAATGTCATCAGTACCAAATGGATATTCAGAAACAAGCTGAATAAGCATGGAGAGGTCACAAGAAACAAGGCAAGGCTAGTATGCAAGGGATATGCAAAAGAAGAAGGAATTGATTATTGAGAAACTTTTGTACCCATTGCTAGACTAGGAGTTAGAATCTTACTTTCTTATTCTGCATTGAAAGGATTCAAGGTATACCAGATGGATGTCAAATCTGCATTCCTAAATGGAATGCTAGAAGAAGAGGTATACATTGAACAACCAGAAGGGTTTGTTGATCCAGATAAGAGAAACATGGTATGTAGACTACATAAAGCCTTTTATGGATTGAAACAAGCACTAAGAGCATGGTATGAAAGAATTCACTCCTATCTCATTAGCATTAAATTTGTAAGAACAAGTGAAAATAGCAATCTATACTTAAAAGAAGATACCGATGGTAATATTCTGATTGCTGAAATATTTGTTGATGATATCATTTTTGGGGGAAATGAAATGTTATGCAAATCCTTTGATAATAAAATGAGAAAATAATTTTAAATGTCTATGTTTGGGGAGATCAAGTTCTTTCCTGGTCTACAGATTCTTCAACAAGATGCAAGCATATATATCACTCAGTCCAAATACATCAAGGAAGTGCTGAAATTTTTGTTGATGATATCATTTTTGGGGGAAATGAAATGTTATGCAAATACTTTGCTAATGAAATGAGAAAAGAATTTGAGATGTCTATGTTTGGGGAGATCAAGTTCTTTCCTAGTCTATAGATTCTTTGACAAGATGCAGGCATATATATCACTCAGTCCAAATACATCAAGGAAGTGTTGAAGATATTCAAGATGGAAGATTCCAAACCTGTTGGAACACCTATGGCTACTAGATGTAAGCTTACAAAAGAAGACAAATCAAATGAGTTAAATCAGACCTTGTATAGATCAATGATTGGAAAACTAATGTATGTTGTTCATACTAGACCAGATATAGCACATGCAGTTGGAATAGTTGCAATATTCTCTGCTAATCCCAAAGAATCACATATGAATGTTGTCAAAATAATTCTGAGATATCTGAAGAACATCGAGGACTTTGGATTATGGTATAAAAGAGAAGGAAAGTTTGAGCTACAAGTCTATACATATGTTGATTGGGATGGAAACATTGATGCCAAAAAGAGCACAACTTGAGGAGCATTCTTCATGGGTGACAAACTTGTCACATGGATCAGCAAGAAGCAAGGATGCATCTCTCAGTCTACTGCAGAAGTAGATTATGTGGATACTACTACAAATTGCTCCAATATTGCATGAATCAAACAGTTATTGGATGATATGAATATGAAGATTCTTGAACCAGTAATTATCTATTCTGATAATACCAGTGCAATTAACATTTATAAGAATCTAGTTATGCATGCTAAGAGTAAGCATATTGCTATCAAGTATCACTATCTAAGAGAACAAGTGCAAGCAAAGAAGGTGATAATGGAATATTTTTAATCAAAGGAACAATTAGATGGTATATTCACCAAGACATTATGAAAAGATACATTTAAGTACCTGAGACAAAGACTACGGTTCCAACCCTTGTCTATCGGTTAGTAAGCTGACTAGGAGGCTGCATCAGCCTACACACCATCAGAAGATCATTCATGTTGATGCACACACCGAGATGAACAACAATAGATACATCTATACACAACAAGGTATAAATCTTCACCGAACATAAGAGACATTGTATTGCTGATGGATAGGGAAATTCAAGGAATATATTATATAAAAGGGATGAAGATGATATAGAAGATGTTTGGAATTGTTGTCAAAGGGAGAGATTAATTATCTCATTATTAGAAAATATTATATCATTATCTATGAAGAGATGTTCCTAAGAATCAAAAGGAAGAGTTAATCAATATTCAAAGGGAGAGAGATTGATTACATATGAAATATCCATCTAAGGGAGAGAAGTAACAAAGGGAGAGAGTTCATACAAAGAGAGAGATTTTTGTCAAAGGAAAAAGAGATTATCAAGAAGAGGATCAATCAAGGTAGAGCACATATATGAACAGAGATAGAAGATGCTACATCTATCCAATGAAGGGATTGAAAATTAAAGAAATCCACTCTACAAGAAACAAATCAAAGCTATTTTAAACTTATCGAGAACCAGACATTTGTAATAGTTACAATAGGAAAAACTGATGAAACTATTATATTTCATATTATATTAGTAATAGTATAGTATGATAATGTAGTATGTTTCCATCAATGCCAAAGGGAGAGATTGATGACATGTAACTAATTGAATGTTTGAAGATGTTAAGTTGATCACCGAAATGTAGAAAGATAATGCAAGACATTAAATCATTTAATGGATTGTATTTTCATTGATGTCAACTTGATATTATCTAATCGGTTATAATCAAAGTGTCAAAGAATTCAAAGAATCACAGAGAGAAATATTATAGTTTTAGTAATGTATAAAAGACAAGAATTCACTAAGTGACTACAAATACCGATGGTCAGTGGAACCTGATGGAAAAAGATCACCAAAAGTTAATACATTGTGATGCCCAAGCAAGAAACCCGACGAGCATTACTAACTAGAAGAATCACAAGCATTACCGATGACCAAAATCATAGTGTAACCTGATGGAAAGACAACCCCAATGGAGAATCCCAAGGAGAACTAGAGTTTTGACTGAAGCTATCAAAGAGTTAAAACACCAAAGTTAACTGGAGCTCAAAAATGACAAAATATCTAGCTGACAGGGCTAAATATAGACTTAACTGGTAGTTATCATTATTTTCATCGACAATATAAAGCCAAAGATAAGTAAAAGATTTAAGGTTGTTTTGTCCAGTTGGAAATAAGATCTCTATGAGATAAAATAGGAGTTTTGCTTTAAATTAGATTGGCTAAGATTGTGGATCACAGCAAGATCAAGAAAATCAAGAACCTAGAAACGGTGATATCATGTCTATAAAGAGACAACTTAATTCACTACAAAGTAAGGGGAGTGAATGAAAAAGAGGATGCTAGAGAGAAACTGATGAAGAAAAACTTCATATAGTCTGGATCAATCAAACTTAGGAAAGAGCTAAATATTTTTGCAGACACCAAACAATAGAGCATAGTATCATCGAGAAGAACAAAAGTGGAGCAAAGGTATTGAAAAGATATATTGATCAGATTGATTTATGAGCTTACAATAGATCTGAAAATCTAAAAGTGTAAGTTGTATATGTGAACAGATCATACTGTTTCAGTTTAACCATTGATTCAAAAAGTCTCTTAACTGAGAAGGATTTAAAGATCCTTTCAATGTTGAGATACATCCTAAGGAGTATCAAAGAGTTTGATCATGAATATAGCATGAGATGCTAGATACCATTTGACAAACTAGAAGAGTTTGGAAAAGGAAGGTAGCACAGAAATGCCCAATATTAAGTGACAAACTAATCTTTTAAATCCTCTAATAAGGTCACACCTAACAGTGTGTTTGTAACCTTTAACAAGGTTGGCTCTTCATCGAGCTCACTTCAGAAGAGTGAAAATTTTGGGTTACTGGTCCCAAGTGGTTTTCCCTTAACATGGTTTCCATGTTAAAAATCGACGTGTCAATGTGTTTATGATTCACTACTTTAGTGTTTTGCATTACACGTAGCTAATTTGGATTGATCAGTATACTCTAAATAATTTACTATTTTTTGGTAAATTGAAAGACTGCTATTCGGTAAACATAGAGAATAAGGTTTAACAAAGAATTCTAAGCAGTAGTAATTTGATAAGTATAATTGAAGGCATTCATCTTATAGGGCTGAAGATAACTAGAGGCTTAATATTGTGGTACTAATTTTTTGGGTTGATTAATTGGAATATTTTGAGGCCACTGATTCACCCCCCCTCTCAGTTATTACTAATACAATCATACCACGTGTTATGATTCCAACGAGAGTTTTCCGTAAAGATTATGAAGACCAACAATAGGCCTGAAATTCACCTTTGGCTATTGATATGTTGTAATCCAATGGACGTGTGAGTCTGTGACCTCATTTTCTAACACCAAAAAAATAGAATTATTTTGGAAATCTTCAGTAATATGTAGATAGAAATATTAATGGCAATGAGTAGATGACATCAATTAAAGTAATGTCAATTAATGGCTTCTTAGATGGAGCCTTCCAATTTTTAATGACAGATATGTGTGATATCATTATCTATTCATTAGCTCGATAGAATAATGTCGTAAAGTTAAGGCTTAAATGAAAACATCATGTCATCTAAGGAGATTGTTTTCTGACCATTCAATGATCTTACATCAATGGTAAAGTTTTATTTCCTGCCGTCATTTCACAGCTAATGTACTTTTCTTATTGTTTCTACGAAGTGACGCGATCCTTTTGGCCTTCATTATTCCCAAGATAGAAAATGTCTTATCATAAGTGTTGCCTCCAATTTCACCCATTGTTGCATTAAATATGAAATATTTTAAGATTTTTGAAGGACAATTACCATTTAACTTATGAATTAATTAGATCTTTAGGGCAGAGAAATAATTTCAATCAGGGCTTATAAATAGATGATCTACGCTCATTAATTTATGATTGTGAAAGCATATTTGTGAAAATAGTCTGTGAGTGCTAGGTTCTCTTTGATTTTTGTAAAAAATTAGAATACTAATATCAGTTTGATTTTCAATGGACACTCCAATTTGTTTAAGATGCACTGACTTGGAGGATCATAAGGCCTTTTTGGGCCTGGTCACAGACCCAATCCTGGTGTCTGTTGCTACAGAGTTGGGAGTCTTCACCTCGGAGGATATAAGGATGGTGCTAGGACGTGAATTTCTGGAGAGTGAAAATAGGTATAGAGTTAACACTAACATTTCATCTCAGTTCTTGGCATCTCTATTGGACCTTGGGGGAAAATGTGGATATTTTCATGCTTCTGAGGAAATTTTTTAGAGGAGAGTACCTCGGTGACAATGTGAATGTTTTCGTATTTGCATAAATTGGGTTTGGAATTCCTTGGGAAAATGATTTGCCTAGGATTCTATAACCAGGAGTAAATGTGCCTAGGAAACCATTTCTACTGAACCTTGATGTTGAGCAACTCAGGTGTCATCAAAAGTGGGCACAAATTGGGAGGGATTTCCTCCAGAAGTGGCACCATCTGGAGGAAACCAAGGACTATCGATGGCTAGAAGAATTCTCTGAGATTATCCTCTCTTCAAATTTCCACATAGAAGGAAGGGAGCCTCATCCGGATAGTCCCTGACTATGTCTCCCTCTATCTTTTTCCCTGTCCCTGTCCCTGTCCCTAAGTCTACCTAGTCTCTACTGTGTCTCCCTCTGGTGGTACTAGCTTACCTGGGTTTTTGCAATGATGTAAATTATAATCACGTATGTTTTAAAAAAATATGAAAATGTTTTAAGAAATTTGAAGTGCTTTTCTTTTTTGTTTTTATTATAAGAATCATTAATAGATATCGCTTATGGGCATCGTTGAATTGTAAATTTGTAATGAAATTTTTCCTAATATAATATAAAAAATTTGCGTTGCACTTTTGTTTCATGTAATAATTAAATGTTTCCAAAATTTATCATTTAATGGTGACTGGTTCAAATTTCATGGATAAGGTATTCTTGAATGCATGAATTCTAAGTGAATATAGTTAATGATTATATTCATTAGTGTGTATTAAATTATTAATATTTTAAAATCATAATAATCGTTGGATTACAAGAGATGAATGGTTAAAGTTGTATTTTGGAAGTACTATGGGTTTCAAAAACCTTTTCTGAAAACTCTCTCCAGAAATGTGACACGTGTAATTCATCCAAAAGATTATGTACCATTATATCATAAAATATTAAAAGGATTCTGGAACTTTGGTTTAAATATTACATTTAACGAATAGTTTTAACATTTCCTTTTTAAAAACCTATCGACTTGTAGCTGCAGAGCTAAAAAGAACTGTTGAACTGTCGCTGAAGATTTTGAGGCTGTAATTTGTCAGAGCCTTAGCCATTCTAACTTCTATCTATCTAGATTTCAAAATTTAATTTCGGGTAAGATATCTAGCCTGATGCATCCCGATTTTGTAATGTCAAAAATTTTGTTTAACTTGATTTTGAAATTTTAATTCTTGCATGAACAATTGGGGTTTTCTTAATTAGTTAGTTATTATCTTTGATTTTGTTAGTAAATATCTGTGATTCTATGTTTTTTCATTCTTTTGAAGAACAATGGGGAAAGCGAAAACTCAAGGCCAAGGGCAAGAAGATGGGAAAACCTTAATAGACTACAAAAAACTAGTAGAAATCCCTGGTTTCACTGATGAGTATCACAATTTTTATGATCCTGCTATCGACGGTGAAAGGAGAGTTATATCAATTAAACATACATTGTACAATAAGGAAACTAGGCCAAAGAGGTCTGAATTTATAAAATTTAATACAACAATAGGTGCAAAAATGAATAAAGTTTCTTCATGGGATGTAGGTTTGAGTTGCATGTTGTTACCCAAATTTTTCCCTTGCCCAAAAATTATCTTGATTTGTGTAGAAAATTATTATGAAGAAAGAAAATCAATTGTGAATAAAAAATAATCAGGAAGAAATTTTATCAATAACCCAGGAAGAATTTCTTAGTTTGCTAGTTCTAGGGTTTGACTGACAAAACTGTAATGTCTATATTGACCTCTAATTGTTGGCAGAGCAATATGAGGCAGTGGCGCCAAATGAAAAAGATTCATTTATAAAGGGTCTAATAGTTGTAGAGGCAAAGTCTTCATTGGGTGAGAACCATAAGCCTCCATATGATTTTAACATTTTTGTGTCATGGGTTCAGGATACTATATCCTCGCTAGCATTTTGCCTGGGACTTGCAAACAATAGGAAAGTAGGTGCCAGCATTCTTCAATTGATTTGGGATATCCATTGTGTCAATGAACCAGTAAGATATAATTTTGTTGGATACATGGTTCAATCGATGCAAGAACAATTAGCATTGATTAAAAGAGGCAATTCTAAGACATTTAGGTTCACAACCTACTTGTGCTATCTTCTGCTAGCCAAGCATGCTGCAATATTAATGAGAAACATCAAAAAGCTTGAAATTCAGAGGGGGACAGGACCAAGAGGTACTCCAATATATAATTGGACACCTCAGATAAGGATGTATGATAACAGAAGGAATTACAATAATTTTGTAGACTTCTTTTTGGCACCATTGTACAAAAAAAAAACAAGCACTCCAATGCCCAGATTGTCTGCTTCATGTAGGGATTGCATCCAACTTGGAAGCACAATTCAATTGGCTGACTGGTACTTAATGGAAGAATACACTGTGCTAAGGTTTTACGAATCAGAACTACAACCCCACAAACTTCCAATGCATGTGACAGACAGGGTGTTTATAGTAGAATATGTACTACAACTAGAGAGCACATATAGACTCTTTGTTGGACAATCAAAGAAGATCATATTCCCTTCCTTACCTTTCTCAATTGAAGGGTTAACATTTGAGAGAAAGGCATTCAAAGTGGCAAATTTTTTTTTAGAAATTTTTCAATTTGATTTAGAGTGGTACTGGAAGTATGACCCACTCAACATCATTCAAGCATTGCTTGTTGCTAATAAGAACTCTGCAAACTTATTTCAACATGAAAGTAAACCATTGCTAGAGAAGTTGAAAAACAAGGATAGTTGGGATGATGTTACAAAAGAGATGGAGAAAGTTTCCGCTGAGGAAAAAAATTTAGTACAAAGATTGCTCTGAATTTTGAACTACTGTAAATTGTAATGTATTGCAAATGAATACAAAACAATTTGTGCTCTATCTAATTTTCATGTTTTCCAATTTAATGTACATTGAGTTACTCTATTTTATTCAATTATTCTTAGTTAATTTACTCTATTATATGATATTGGAATACAAAATTTCATTCAGGAATTTCAAATTCAAATATGAATGATCATTGATGATACAATATAAACTACAATAATGATACTCTTTGTTCTCAAATTTTAATTATGAAACATAATACATTATTTCTTTTCTAAAATGAAAATTGAATGATAGGATATAGTAGTTAATAATTTCAAAAATTACCTATTGATTTCTACTACTAATTTAGTAGAAATTTCCTAAATTTGCCAATTTATCTCCGCGTTGTCATCATCATCTAATTCTGGTATTCCAGTTCCTTCATTGTTCTCTTCATTTTTGTTTGTGTCTTCTTCACTTTGACCTTCACTTCTATGAATCCCACTCCCATATCCATGTGTATTTGTCCCACTTAGAGTTGGAGATTGGTTAATGGTGTTGCCCAACACTCTTCTTTTGCATCTTTTCTTCCAGATTTCCATTGTTTTTTAATAAGGAAAAGTATTGACATCATACCTAGATGTGTAGACCCTCAAGCATGTTTCCAAATTCTTGTCTAGTTTGTTTCTTAGGATTTTATGAAACCCAAAGCACTGAAAACTCTCTCATCCTCCACCAAACCCAATATCTTGGTTTGACATAGATCAACAAGCTTGAAGAACTCTAAAATATCATCATGCAACATTGTGCTCTATTTTAGTTCTATCCAAAGCCTTGTTGTCAAGCACTCTTCATGTGGGTTATGCATTAATTTATATTTATGCTTCATAGTCCTTGCAAAAGTGCCTAATTTCTATCTAAGAAGACCCTCATTTAAAATTCAATTGATAGTCACTCCATTGAATTCTACAGATTTGCAAAATTCCTTTATCAAAGTCAACAACCTATTACAATAATCTTCCTTAGAGTTTAAGTTCCAATATTGAGGAAACAAAATTGTCATGGCCTCAAGCAGTTGTTCATATGAGAATTGGGATCTTATTTCAAAGGAAACTTTATAGGCTATGTCCCTTGCATTAGCTGCTATAGACTCGATGATCTTGGTAAACTCTTCCCTTGTAACTCTTGTAGCTCACTTCTTTGGGGCACTGTAGTACATTGGTATCTGAAATCCCCTTACACAAACACACAAATATCCATTTTCAATAATCTTTAAATAATTATTAGGACTATCCAAATCTATTAGTTTCTGCCAGTGATGAAATCTTTCATCGGATAAATTTGGGTCATTTCGATAGAGATTATCGAGGGCTTGTCATGAAATTTTACTCATATGAGCATATTTTGCAATATACATGGCTCTTTTCTAGGCTTTTTTCATAATGAGCGTCATTTCTTCTATCATGGGAAGAAGATATGCTAAAGTCAAAAGTGTCTCTATAATGCTTAACCTCCGAAGCAGGTCGCCACATCTCTAATTTTTTGCATTGTCACAATTTTCGTACATAAGTCCAATCAAAGATTGATATTCAAAAAAAAATTGATGCAATGGTCCATCCAAAGAGATCCATCTAGTATTAAAATATTTTAGAAGCTTGTTTCCATTGGTAATTCCATTAGAAAAGTGCTAAAATTCCCTAAAAGGTTTGGGACTTCGACAAAAATATGAGTACAACTCTCTTTCTAAATCTTCAACCTTGTTTACTAAAGGAAACTTCTTCACAACTCTAAAAGAACGATTCATCCTATGGGCCATACAGTGAATGTCAACAACATATGGTGAACAAAAAGCCTGCATCTTTGTGCAAAGACCATTCCTTTGACCTTGCATTACTGAAGCTCCATCCGCTCCAACACAGATCAACTTCTTCACTATTGTGAATTAATCCATAGCTCCATATTCAATTAAATGGGTCTTTACTAACTGAAATAAACTTTCCAATGTCGCATTGTCCCTAAATTTTGCAATAGTTAGTAGATGTGGTTGGCAGACATTATTCTATACAATATAAACATGTATGCATACCCACGATGTATTATCTATTGCTGTAAATTCATCTAAGGACAATGCAATAAAGGTTGAATCTTTTTTTTCTCTATACATCCTCTATTTCAACCTGGGCAATACAAATTTCCCTTTCCCATCCACTATTTATTGACCAATGAGTGATATGATAGTTAGGAACTTTCACAAAGTGTAAAAAACTACTCATTTTTGGATAGTCTATCATTGGATGCCCTCTGCTCAAAATATGGAAAACATTACTTAATTGAACAGATTTTCTGCATTCTTCTACTTCACTTGCCTTTGCAAAAATAGCATTAATAGAACCTTGAACTTCACCAGGATTTGTCTTAAATTTATGAAACAAATAATATTCCTCATCATTCCTTTTATGTTGACATTGCTCCTTTGTTTTATATCTTACCACTTTTATTTCCTTTCCATATACAGTTGAGGTTTCGTAAACCTTACCAACATGTTTCTCTATGGTGTCTAGTGTAAGCTGCATCCACTTTTCCTTTTTATACTTCTAACTACAAATCGTACATCTGCATTCTACTGGTAGCTCACCTACAATTAGATTTTCCACGTGTTCAATGAATGGATACTTTTCCGCCCAATCAAATTTAAATCTCCTGGACATCTCCCATTGGCGATCAGTTTTTTCTTTTGATTTTCCTCTCCCTTTAGTGTTACTGTTAATTGAACCATCATCATCACCAAAGTCGATCGATTCATCCTGGTACTATTTATTTACTTGAAATTCATCTTCAAGGTCATCTTCATTAGAGATATTAGGTTCTGCAACTTTGTCTCCATATTTATTAGGTTCCCCAATTTGTTGAATAGACTCCTGTGTAAGTTGAGAACCTTGAAGTTGTACATGTTCCTCTGATGTTGTACCTTCCTCACTTTGACCAACACCATTGTGTCTGCCCCTGCCAAAGTATGAATATATATTTATGCATTTTGTTGGCCTCTCTTGGACATCTCCACCTTCAATAGTCCTCTTCCTATTTAAATTTGACTCTGACATCTCCAACAAATTAAGGCTGCAATAAAATTTTACTTGAATAAGATACTATGGACTCGTAGTTGTTCCGGTTTGTTACCAATTGCAATTGTGAGCTCAGAATCAACTGAATTTTTGTACTACTAAATCTCTTGAAACTATCCTTATATACAAATGCTTATTTTGAATTTTGGCGAAGGGGCCGACAATTGCATATGATAACAACTAATATTTGGCGAACCCCACGTAATTTCAAGTAATTGACTAGGCGAATAGGGCGAGAATTTGGGACACGATTATTTATGATGCATGGAGAATTGGGTCCTAGTGCAAATAAAACTTTCACTTGGGATAATAGGCCTTTGGAAAATGGTGATCCTTGATAAATACACCCTTCCTTAATCCATGGTGAATAACAGTAAAATATACAATAGAAAAATGGGCAAACAACCCGACTACCATAGTAAAATTACGTGCAAATAGTGGCGAACAACCTAACCACTATACTTGTCTTTTATAAAATCTGGGCGAACCGGTCAACCAGTATACTAAGCATTTTTTTTGCCAATTTCTATATGCCTGACGGGACATATCCACCAATTGGTGAGTAATCACCACTAAAAAAATCCCCGCCATTGAGATATTGTGATAGGGCATGCTCACTCCTTCCAATTTAGGGAAGATGTAGCTTGATACCTGCAAACCTATCATCATAAAGATGAACATATGCATACATATAATATAGAAAACAATGATTAAGACCAGTTTATTGTATAGATCTCGCCAAAGAAAGTAACTACGAATTTGTCTCATACCATACCAAACACAATAAATAGCTATGTAAAACATAACAACAATCCATGTGCATATAGATATAGGGTCAGTATTATTAGAAAACCATAATCAAAATGACATTATAACATATACATAAACAACACGAAATAACCATAAATCACATGCAAATAGAAGATATACATAACTACACAATGAATCAATAACATAATGAAAATTAATACATGAGTATCCTCAAAACCAACTGAAATAACCCACACATACATGAAAAGGCCTAAAAGAGTTCTGCAACCGAAACCAAAAATCAAACTAAGGGGTGGGTATTACACTATGAATTAGTGCATACATGTGCTTTTGTCATTGATGCGAAAGGGGGGAGATATTCATGTGGAAATAATTGAGCTTTGAGGAGAGATATTATACATGAGATTATGAGGGAGAGATTGTAAAGCATAGATGTCATAATGTGGATATTTCTGATATTGTTGTTGGTATTGTTTCTTTGTGCATTGATTGAAATTTTCACATCATATGTTCCCATCAATGAAAAAGGGGAGATTTTTGGATTTTGTTAAGATTATGCATATATGATGCAATTAATTCTTTGACATTGATGTCAACATAATTATGCTATTGAAGACAATGTTCATGGTATCTTCAATGAGGTTGAATTTATTGGTATGGATACTACACAGAAGATCTATAGTTGTGATCATACAGTTATGTTTTGAGATGTTTGTAGCTAATGCATGTCAGTTCACAGATGTTAGAGTGATGATTTGAGAGTTATGATTGATTTGCCAATTTTTGGTATTTTGGTTGTTTAGGAAAAGAAAAAGTTTCAATTTTTGGATCGGTATGGATCGGTGTTGTAGAGTTGTTGGTTGCTAAACTAGTAGTGAGTTTGGGATGTGCATATGTATCCTCAACTTGTGCTATTCATGATTTGGATGCTGGAAAGCTATATTTCTTGAGTAACAAAGGTTACAGATATTGTTACTAATGAACAATGTAGAGATGGATTTATATCTTAAGTTCATGTTGATGCTAAGGTTTTTGAGGTACTTCATGTTGCTTACTGATGTTTATTGATCATATTCTCATCGTGTTTCTGGTTCACATTTTTTCAAAGTGATCAGATTGCATGATTTTCATGTAACGTGTTGGTATTCTTCATTTGGTCTTAGCTGACTTGAAGATGTAATGTGATGCGAAGATTTAGAGCATGATTTATGGATGTAAGCATGTTTGAGGTTGTTGATATGGATCATTGAAATTTACAGGATGACATTCAATGGATCACATCATGGATTGAATTGTAATTTATTTATTGTTGGCAATTAGGTCCCTGGATGACCTAGTTGAGATGAGTTGATGAATTGTATTTATAGATGTAATCATTTGAAGTTGTGAAGGTGTGCTAGAGTGCACGAAGGTGAAAGATAGTGTGGAATACCTGACAGAAGAGGTATGAGTAGAATCTTCATTTGAGGAACATATTTGTTATGTTTCATTGGATTTGTTTTGGCATAACAGATTCTATCATTCAATTCGTGTGTTTGGACTATAAGTCCTCTTTGATCTATGATCAGATTATGTTGTAAGGAAGTGATCCTTGTTGTAATTGTATTTGAGAAGTGAGCTCTATCAAGTGTGCCTGAATCCAAGTGTATTCCCCTTTTTAATACTCCTAATAGGGTACAATACTTATTACTGAGTGCATTCATCTTGTGGGTTCCATCCTCACTGTGGTTTTTCCCTTGACCAGGTTTCCATGTCAAAAATCTTGGTGTTATGTGTTGCTATTGGGTTGAGATATTTCTTTTATTCTTAACATTTAGATCTAAGATTAAAGTTTGTAAGTTGGTAAAAGTTTATTTTTATTTGTGGCACAACTGATTCACCCCCTAGTTATGTGTGTGCTTCTTAAGGTCTAACAATTTTATGGATAAGTAAAAAATAAAGCTTTTGTTTCTCTCTCATCCACCAAGGCTGAATTTCATGTCACACAAGGATTTGTGTGTGAGGCGGTATCGCATTCTAGCTGATATGGATATTTCTGAAGACCAACCACTAGTTCTATTTTGTCCAAATTAAAGGGTGATGAAGCTTGTTAACAATCTTTTTTTTCATGAGTGCACCAAGAACATAGATATTAAATATCATTATAAGCATGCACAAGTGATGCAACAAAACAATTAGGTTCAGTACTATCCAAATGATTCTTATATTTCCAATATACTCATCAAACCCCTTCGCAAGGTGAAATTTGAATTTTTTTGGGGTACATTTTCAAGACTATTGTATTAAGGGTGGGAAGAGGGAATGTTAGTGTAATACATATTTATCACCATTCCACCATTTCCTATTGTTGTTCCTTTACCTTTTATGTAAACTATTTTTGCAAACTATTTCCCAATAGTATTATGCGTATATTCATATCTCTATTTTGTTTGTAAATTAATCAAGTTCGTATGCTCCTCTTCATTATTAATAAAATAGAAATCTCATTAGGATTACAACATGTTATTGCTTTGAAATTTTCAAAAACTTTAAAAATTATGGGGCTTGACCACAAAGACCTCTCTACACCATTAAAAAGGATATTGTAATGTATCCTTAGCTAGGTGAAGTTCTTCTAGTGGGTGATTTCAATGCCAGGATTGCAAGTGAACATGTTGTCATTCTTTGTTTTAAGAAAAATTACAATTATATTTATCTTTCAGAAAAAAATCATCAGTGGCAAGGGTTTCAGAAGATAATGAAGGCTACAATACTTTTGGGACTAACTTCTTACTCTTTGTAAGGCATTTGATTTAGTCATTTACAATGGTTTGGAAATTTGGTGAAATTTAGTAAGTTCACTTGTAATACCTATAATGGCGTAACTTTAATGGACTGTGTTATTTTCTTGCATGTCTTGTGTGAGAAAATGGAGGATGTTTCAATTGGTGAACAACTTTGGGATTAAAATTCTGATCACAAACTAATTTATTTATCCCTTGGACCAAAAAGAAGTATCTTGGGATGAAAAATTACTGTATCTAGAAATCTTTCTCAAAAGGAAGAATTCTTTTGACTTAAAAAAATTGAATTACATTCAAGATAGCACTTGAGAGGGTTTTTAAGGAGAAAATTCCACTACATGACCTTCATAATCACACACTAACAAACTAAATTAAAAGTGCACTTGTTGAGTGCAAAAGGGAAAAAATAGGAAATATCAAACAAATTTAATTCTTGATTTGATGAGGAATACAAAAAGGAAAGGAAAAATTTAAAAGAATCAAACAAAGAAAACATAAACCTCAAAGCTCACAAGAATATTATAAGAAAGAAAAATGATGATTTCATGGTCACAAGGGAAAATAACCCCAAGTTATTTTGGAAAGAGCTACAACTAAGAAAAAGTAACTAGAGAACAATATTACAACTTATTAGTGGTTTTATTATACAAGGAAACTTTAAGAGTAGGATTATAAGGTTGAACCTCCCCCGTGGTCAACACTACTACTAATATTTTCATTATACAAGAGATTGGGATGGGTATCAAGAAGTTAAGTGTTGGAAGAGAAAACTACTTAGTTGATCTTCAAGCAAAGTATCTAAAGTAGGGTAAGAAAACTCTTGGAGGTCTCACATTATAAAATATTGAACAAAATCATTCATCAAGGGTTCCCTTTAGATTGGATAACTACCCTTTCAATTCAACTTTTCAAAAGTGGTGATGTCAATAATCCCTCCAATTATAGGATCATTACATAACAAATCCTTTGTTTGAAAATTTATTTGGAAGTATACTAGAAAATAAAATAAGTGATTTTACGAAAGAAATAGATATATGTGCTAAAGGGAAAGCATATTTCAAACCTAAGAATTCTATAGTTGATCATGGTATAAATTTAAGACATATCATTGAAAATGTTTGAGAAAAAAAATGGGAATCCTTTTGCAACTTTGTAGATTTCAAAAAAGCTTTTTAAATGGTCCCTAGAGACAAGCTTTGGCATAGGATGGAGGAACACGGTGTTCCTATACATCTTAGTGTTAGTAATAACTAAGAGGGGGGGGGGAGGGGTGAATCAATGGCCTCAAAATTTAATCCTTAAATCAACCCTTAAAACTTAGTACTAATTTTAAGCTTCTAGTTATACTCAGTCCTACAAGATGAATGCCTTGAAATACTTATAACAATTTACTACTTGTCAAAATTATTTGTAACTCCTTCTGTATGTTTACTGATAAGCAGTCAACTACTTACCAAAACACAGTAAATATGCAGAGTATACCGATCAATCTAGAGTTACACATGTGAAATGTAAAATAGTAAAGTAATGAAACATAAACACATAACACATGGATTTTTAACGTGGAAACCCTGTTAAGAGAAAAACCACTGGGACCAGTACCCCAAATTTTCACTCTTCTGAAGTGATCTCTATTAGGAGCCAACCCTGTTAAAGGTTACAAATACACTGTTAGGTGTGACCTTGTTAGAGGATTTAAAAGATAGTTTTTCACCTAGTATTTGGCATCTAATGCTACCATCCTTGATCAAACACTCACTTGGCCTGTCAATAGGTATCGGGCATATCCAATGCTACTTTCTATGATCAAACTTTTTTATACTCCTTGGGATGTATCTCAATTACAAAATACTTTTAAGTCTTGCTCGGTTAAGAGACTTGATGCTTCAATGGTTAAACTAAAACATTAATGATATGTTCACATATATAACTTGAATTTTAGATTTTCAGATCTATTTTAAGTGCATTACCTCTCTAATCAATATAGTCAATTCTATACCTTTGCTCCACACTGTTCTTCTCTATGATTTTGTCTCACTATTCTTCGGTGTCTATAGAATCTAGCTCTTTCCTCTTAGCTTGTTGATCAGGACTGAATGAAGACTTTCTTCTCCTTCAGAATTTATTTAGCATCTTCCCTCTTTTCTTTTTACCACACACACATTCGTAATGAATTGGGTTTGTCTCTTTATAGACATGATTCACCATTTTTGGCTTTCTTGATTCTTGGCATGATCCACAATTTTCACCAATTAGATTTAAAGAAAACTCCAGCTTTATCTCAAAAAGATCTTCTTGCCAACTAGACAAAGTAGCTTTAAATCAATCACTTAGCCTTGGATTTTTCTGGTTGAATAAAACAATGATAAGTATCAGTTAAGTCTTTTTATAGCTCTTGACAGCAAAGCATTTTGTCATTTCTGAACTCTCTATTTTGTTGGTCAACACTTCAGTTAGTCATCGGTGATAACTGATTGTTTCATCAGTGTGACTTCAGTTATCATTGGGATCTCCGTCCTTGTCTTTTCCATTGGGAAACACTGTAATTTTGTCCATTGGGTTACACTATGCTTTTCTCATCGGGAAACACTGTGACTTTGCTCGTCGGTAATGCTATGCATTTCTTCATCGGGTAACACTGTGATTTTTCTCTTTTACTTTGACCATTGGTGTGCACTCCATCGGGTTATGTAGTAACTATGTGAATACTTGACTTATATGCATTACTGATAGCATACCCTTTGATTCATTGGTTCTTTGAAGTCTTTGGTAGTATGTCCATGACCATACAGATTATATCAAGTTGACATGAATGACAATATGATACATTAACTGATTTAATTCCTTACATGATCATCAACTTAATATCTTCAAACATTCAATTAGTTACGTGTCATCAATCTCTCCCTTTGGCATTGATGGAAACACACTACATTATCACACTATATTATTACTAATACAATATGAAATATAACATTTGAAGTTTATCAAACTACCAATCTTTTGTGTTGTAACTGATACAAATATCTAATCATCGGTAAGTTCATATAACTTAGATTTGATTCTTGTAGTTTTCTTTCTATTTTCAATCCCTTCACTGGATAGATGTAGAGTCTTTACTTCTCTGATGTGATGTTTTCTCCTTCTATGTCAAACTCTCTCCCTTTGAATTTTCTCTTTTCTTGTCAGCAATTCTTTCTCTTTCAATTTGTATGTACTCTCCCTTTCTTGTTGCATCTCTTCTATGGATATAATCTCTCCCTGAGATGTATAATCTCTCTCCCTAAAGTAATAATGTCTCTCCCTTAGGTGATAAGAAGTGATAATGGATATAATATCTCCCTTTGACAACAATGCCAAATAAATATTTTTTTACAGTAATGCCAAACAAATCCTTTCTATCCATAATATACTCCTTTAATTTCCCTATCCATTGGTAATACCAATTACTCTGGTGCTTAGAGTAGATAAATAACTTGTTGTGTATAGATTTATCTTTGAATTGCATCTCTCTTCTTACATCAACATGAATGATATTCTGATAATATGTAGGCTGATGCAGCCTTCTAGATATTTTACGGACTAGTAGACAAGGGTCTGACCCCTAGTCTTTTTCTCAAGTACTCAAATGCATCCTTGGGAAGTGGATTGGTGAATATATTACCCAATTGTTCCTTTGATTGCACATACTCAAGTACCACCTCCTTTTCTTGAACTTGTTCTCTCAAATAATGATACTTGATGGCATTATGCTTTGTTTGAGCATGCATGACTGGATTCTTGGAAATGTTTATTGCACTTGTATTATCACAATAGATAGTTACTGGTTCAAGAATTTTTATATGCATACCTTCTAGTAACTATTTGATCCATGCAATATTTTAGTAGTTTGCAACAACAAAAACATACTATGCTTCTGCAATAGACTGAGAGATGCATCCTTGCTTCTTGTTGATCCATGTGACAAGTCTATCACCCATAAAGAATGCTCCTCTAGTTGTGCTCTTCCGGTCATCAATATTTCCTGCCCAATCAATGTCGGTAAAGACCTTAAGTTTAAATTTTACTTCTCTTCTATACCATAAGACATATTCCTTGGTATTCTTCAGATATCTTAGGATTCTTTTCACAATAGTCATATGTGATTCTCTAGGATTAGAAAAAAATCTAGCAACTATTCCTACTACATGTGCAATATCTAGTCTAGTATGTACAACATACATGAGTTTTCCAATCATTGATCTATACAAAGTCTGATTTAACTCTGATGACTTGTCTTCCTTTGTCCATTTACATCTAGTTTCCATCAGTGTTCCAACTAGTTTGGACTCTTCCATCTTGAATATTTTCAGTACTTCTTTTATGTATTTGGATTGTGTAATGAAAATACCTTCATCTTGTTGCATGATCTGCAGACCAAGAAAGAACTTGATCTCTCCAAACATAGACATCTCAAAATCTTTTCTCATTTCAATTGCAAATGATTTGCATAGCATATCATTGCCTCCAAATATGATGTCATCAACAAATATCTCATCAATCAAAATGTTAGCATTAGTATCTTCCTTCAAATAGAGATTACTATTTTCACTAGTCCTTACAAATCTAATACTTATAAGATATGAATGAAGTCTTTCATACCAAGCTTGGGGTGCTTGTTTTAATGCATACAAGGCTTTGTGAAGTCTACATACCATGTCCCTCTTGTCTAGATCAACAAACCCTTCTGGTTGTTCAATGTATACCTCTTCTTCAAGTATTCCATTTAGGAATGCGGACTTGACATCCATTTGATATACCTTGAAACCTTTACATGTATCATAAGAAATTAATATTATCACTCCTTCTAGCCTAACAACAGGTGCAAAGGTCTCTCCATAGTCAATCCCTTCTTCTTGTGCATACCCCTTGCATAGTAGTCTTACTTTATTTCTCCTGACTTCTCCATTCTCATTTAGTTTATTTATGAATATCCATTTTGTACCAATGATATTCTTGTCATCTGGTCTTGGTACAAGTGTCCATGTCTTTTTTTTATCTATCTACTCAATCTCCTCATTCATAACACTAATCCATTCATCATTAGAAAGTGCAGCATTGATTGATTTTGGCTCATAATCACAAATAAGATATCTTGTATTTAGAGACTTACTTCTGGTTCTCATACCAGCCTTCTTATCTCCAATGATCTAGTTCTATGGATGGTTCTTTTTGACATATCTAGCAAGCATAGGTTCAACTCTTTGTCTATCAGCTTGATCATCATTTTTTCCTTCATTTTGTTCTCCATCACTTTGTGCATCATTTTGAGCAATATCCTGATCATCAGTATTAGTAGCCTGATGCTCGGGTACAATGATCTGTTGCTCAAGAGATCTACATTGTTGGTTAGGTAGAGTGTTAGGTTCTTTATTGTATACAAACCTATTGTATTCTTCTATTTCTTTTATGCTTTCCTTTTCATTCTTCTCTACAAATTCATCTATCTTGACATTTGCACTTTCAACAATTTTGTTAGAGGCTTTATTTAGACATTTATAAGCCTTTCTCTTGGTGGGATACCCTAGAAAAATTCCCTCATCACTCTTGGAGTCAATTTTTCCATTTCTATCATCTTTTAAGATATAATATTGACTACCAAAATTTTTGAAATAAATCACATTTGGTGTGTATCCATACCATAGCTCATAGGGTGTCTTCTTGGTGTCTTTCTTCAATTGTACTCTATTCAATGTGTAAACAGTAGTACTGGCAACTTCCCTCTAGAAGATTTGGGTGATGCCTTTCTCTATCATCAGTGTCCTTGCACAATCAACTATGGATTTGTTCCTTCTTTCAACAATTCCATTTTGTTGTGGTGTTCTCGGTGTAGAGACCTTTCTTTTGATTCCATGCTCATTACAAAAGTTAGTGAATTCATCTAAAATAAATTCCCCTCCTCTATCTGACCTTAAGCTTTTCAATTCTTTACCACTTTTTTTCTCTACCATTGCCTTGTACCATTTAAACATCTTGAATGCTTCAGATTTATCATTTAGAAATATTAATATAATCATTCTAGACTAGTCATCAACAAAGAGAATAAAATATATATCTCCATAATAAC
Source organism: Thuja plicata (assembly GCA_018584345.1). NCBI lineage: Eukaryota > Viridiplantae > Streptophyta > Pinopsida > Cupressales > Cupressaceae > Thuja > Thuja plicata. Next base: position 149,555 of record MU226438.1, read on the forward strand.
TCTTTTTCCTCATGGGTCCACATAAATCAGTATGAACTAATTCTAGAATGGCATCAGATGTATGGATTTTTCTTTTGAAACTAGACTTTGTCATCTTACCTTTTTGACAATTCTTACACATGATATTGTTGGGCTTGGTCATCATTGGTAAGCCTCTTACACTTCTCTTTTTGCTTATTTGTATCATGTTGTACAAGTTTACATGACACAATATTTTGTGCCACAACCATATGTCTTCATTTCTATCCATTAAGAAAGTGGTGTCAGTATCATTCAGATAGAATAAGTTACCTTTTGTCTGCTCATCAGTACCAATCAGATTTCCTGATTTATTGAAGATCTTTGCCTTCTTATTTTCAAATGCAACTCTGTGACCTGAATTATTCAACTGAGAAACACCCAATAGATTATAATTCAATCCATTTACCCAATAAGAATTTTCACATTTTATCTAGTTATTCAACATTATGGTTCCTCTACCTTCAATTAGACAAGGTGTATCATTACCCATTCTTACTGAACCACCTTTATAGTATTCAAAAGTCTCAAACTTTTTCTTGTCACCGGTCATATGGTGAGTGTAGCCACTATTTATGATCCAGACATCATTTTTACTAACTTTAGATATGAGTGCAATTTCTACATACCTTTCTTCATCATTATCTGAATCATCTTTTCCTGCCACAAACATCATCATGATGTCTTCATCAGATTCGGTGTCAGTATCATCATCTTTGCATTTAGCTAGGTAACAGGCCTTCTTTCCTTTGTCCTTGTAGTCTTGGGTATCTCTTCTTTCTGATTTTCAGTAGCTTCTGTAATCACCTCTGTCAGAATTATTTTCAAATGATCTATCATTACTTATGTCATATTTTCTCCTATTAGGACATCTTGCAACAAAGTGTCCAATCTCTTTACAATTAAAACAAACAAGCGGTAATTTACTTTTGTATTTACCTTTGCCTCTCTACATTCTTCTATCCATAAGTGCTTCAATTTCATCAAGATCTTCTTCTTCACTTTCACTATCACTATCTTTTCTCATAGTGTGTTTATGACTTGACTTACTTATTCTCAAAGAAGATTTGAATGCAGACTCTATGTTTGGTAAGACACTATTATCAAAATTGTTCATCTCAAATGAAATCATTCTTCCTATTAAACTATCTAGAGTAACATTGCTATTTGCTACTGCTCTCATTTCTTGAATGGAAGATACTCTAATAGCATAAGTAGGCAGTAAGGTTCTTAGAATTTTACTTACCACTCTATCCTCTTCTAGTACACCTCCAACTCCTCGGCTAACATTGACTACCTCTTTGATTCTTGTGTTGTATTGTGTGATTTTTTCACCTTCTTTCATTTTGAGATCATCAAAATTTCCTCTAAGGCTTTCTCCCTTGGCCCTCAAAACATTCTTGTCACCACCATGTACAAGCATCAATTTATCCCACATCTTCTTTGCAGTCTTGCAGGTTTTGACATCTTTAAATTCAGCATCAGAGAGTGAGGAAACAAGCTCTATCATCATGCGATTGTGTTCATTCTTCTCTCTCATTTGTTAAACTATTGATTCTCCTGTGGGAAACACATATTTAGTATCTAAGTATTGAGTAACATCATTTCCAATACCTGATAAGTGGAGTCTTATTCTGCTCTGCCATAAAGAAAAATTATCTTTGTTTAACTTGGGCACATCTCATCTATTCATCTTGTGATCTTTAGCTTGAGCTATTAAACTCCCTTTCTAAGCACACAAGCTCTGATACCAATTTTTAGTAATAACTGAGAGGGGGAGGGGTGAATTAGTGGCCTCAAAATTTAATCCTTAAATCAACCCTTAAAACTTAGTACCACTTTTAAGCTTCTAGTTATACTTAGTCCTACAAGATGAATTCCTTGAAATACTTATAACAATTTACTACCTGTCGGAATGCTTTGTAAATCCTTCTTCTGTATGTTTACCGATAAGCAGTCAACTATTTATCAAAACACACTAAATATGCAGAGTATACTGATCAATCAAGAATTGCATATGTGAAATGTAAAACAGTAAAGTAATGAAACATAAACACATAACACATGGATTTTTAATGTGGAAACCCTGTTAAGGGAAAAACCACTGGGACCGGTACCCCAAATTTTCAATCTTTTGAAGTGAGCTCTATTAGAAGAAAACCCTGTTAAAGGTTACAAACACATTGTTAGGTGTGACCTTGTTAGAGGATTTAAAATATATTTTGTCACCTAGTATCTGGCATCTAATGCTACCATCCTTGATCAAACTCTCACTTGGCTTGTTAATAGGTATCGAGCATATCCGATGCTACTTTCTATGATCAAAATTTTTTATACTCCTTGGGATGTTTCTCAATTACAAAAGACTTTTAAGTCGTGCTCGGTTAAGAGACTTGATGCTTCAATGGTTAAACTGAAACATTAATGATCTATTTATATATACAACTTGAATTTCAAAATTTCAGATCTATTGTAAATGCATTACCTCTCTGGTCAATATAGTCAATTCCATACCTTTTCTCCACACTTTTCTACTCTGTGATGCTATCTCACTGTTCATTAGTGTCTACAGAATCTATCTCTTTCCTCTTAGCTTGTTGATCAGGACTGAATGAAGACTTTCTTCTCCTTCAGAATTTCTTTAGCATCTTCCCTCTTTTCTTTTTACCCCACACAAATTTGTAATGAATTGGGTTTGTCTCTTTATAGACATGATTCATCATTTCTGGCTTTCATGATTCTTGGCGTGATCCACAATTTTTTCCAATTAGATTTAAATAAAACTCCTTCTTTATCTCAAAAGGATCTTCTTGCCAATTGGACAAAGTAGCTTTAAATCAATCACTTATCCTCAAATTTTTATGGTCAAATAAAAAAATGATAAGTATCAGTTAAGTCTTTTTATAGCTCTTGATAGCTAACCATTTTGTCATTTTTGAACTCTCTGTTCTGTCGGTCAACACTTTAGTTAGCCATTGGTGATAACTGGTTGTTCCATCGGTGTGACTTCAGTTGTCATCGGGATCTCCATCCTTGTCTTTTCCATCAGGCAACACTATAATTCTGTCTGTCAAGTTACATTGTGCTTTGCTCATTGGGCAACACTGTGACTTTTCTCATCGGTAATGCTATGCATTTCTTTTTCAGGTAACACCGTGACTTTTCTCTTTTACTTTGACCATCGGTGTGCACTTCATCGGGTTATGTAGTCACTATGTGAATACTTGACTTATATGCATTACTGATAGCATACTCTTTGATTCATCAGTTCTTTGAAGTCTTTGGCAGTATGTCCATGACCATATAGATTATATCAAGTTGAAATCAATGAAAATACAATACATTAACTAATTTAATTCCTTGCATGATCATCAACTTAATATCTTCAAACATTTAATCAATTACATGTCATCACTTAGAGAAATTTTTCATAGGTTGTATGAGGAGGTTAACCTCAAAATCAAAAGTTTAGCTAGCATATCAAAAAGTTTTTGGAGTGATAGAGGGTCAAAGAAAGGGTGCCCATTGTTCCCTACCCTTTTTAATTTCCATATTGATGTAAACTTGATGAGTGGTTAAACTTAAAAGGTGGAGACGGTATCCATTTGGAAAAAAATGATATAGGGTTTCTTTCGAATGTGGATGATCTTATTCCAATTTATAAATCTTCTCTTGGCTTGCAAAAACACTTCATTTCCCTTGAGCATATTTGTAGATCAATGGGGATGTAAGTCAATGTTAGTAAGACAAAAGTGATGGTTTTATCTAACAAAAGAAATCATAAATAGCATTAAGGTAACACCCTTGAAGAAGTGAAAAAATACAAATACCTTGAAGTTGAATTCAAAAAAATTAAGTTAGAAAGGTTGCATAAAGAAGTGAAATTTGGGAGCTTGGAAATAATTTATGCTTTTAAAAAATACATGTAGAGAGGCAGAGCTATAGGATTCAAAAACTACCTAAACTCTTTTTGGGCTTTTAGTACTTCTAGTAGATTCTATGTTTGTGAATTGTGGGTCAATAGTACCTCTAACTCACAATGGACGGAAATTGACAAAATTCAAAAGCCATTGATTACAAACAAGTCCAAAATTAAAGTTCAATACATTATGATATCATGTTGAGTGAAGTTGGGACTGCTCCTATTGAAGAAATTGTTATGGTGTGACTCATAAGATATGTAAAAAGAATTGAGAAAATAAGAGGGTAGATGGGCTAAGGATGTGTTCAATGATATGTTGTACAAAAGAAAGAAGACTTGAATGTGGAAAAAAAATAAATGGTTTAGTAAAAGGGATATTTACTTGAACATGTGCCCCAGAAATAGGAAAGAGATAAGGTATTTTTTTATGGATAAGTTTCACAAAATTTCTTGGGATAAAGGGATAAGGAGGAATAAAAAATATTATATTGAAGAATTTAATCCCACTCGTAATCACCATCAAAAAGATTACATAGGGTTCAATATCTCTTGGAGGCCCACAATTGATCAATTAAGAACTAACTCTCATCAACTTCCCTCTAAAACTAGACGTTGAAAAAGACCAAAAGAAGCTTGGGAAGAGAGTGTGTCTATTTTTTTCACTTCTAAATAAGTGGAAAAAAAAACATTTGATTTTAGAGTGTGACACCTTCAAGGACAACATGAACAATTTTCTAAATATCTTGACAAATAACTCTTGGATTGATTTATTCAGCGAGGAGACAATTAAGTAGTTGGGGGCACTCATCACCAAGTTGGATAAGGAAAGGGATAGAATGCAAAAAATCAATTTGTGAGTGCCTATAGGCTATCTTTATCCTCGTGGACATTAAAATATTTTCCCCTCATGTTCCTCCTCCTTCTTCCAATTTTTCTTTAACCCACCCTTATTTTGACAATAAGTTCCATCTTACATCATTCTTGAATTGAAAGTTGGATTAAACCTAAAAGCCTCTAATGTACGAGGATAAGTCTAAATTCACTAGAATTTAATTAATGAAAAAATTCAATAAATTGTAAAGTCAAAATTAGATTTCATTTGCAATTGCCTTATTTTAAATTATTATTTCTTCAACTTTTCGACTAAACTTAATTTTGTATTAATTTAAATAAAAGCCTTATGAAAAGTTTAATAGGATTATATTAGAATTGAAAAGTAATATTTTATTATAAGTTTTTTTTCTTCTAATGTACATGGATGAGAATATATAATTTAATTGAATAGTGTATATATATATATATGTATATATATATATGTATGTATATATATATGTATGTATATATATATATATGTATATGTATATATGTGTATATATGTATATATATGTATATATATGTGTATATATGTATATATATATGTGTGTATATATATTGTTACTCCAATTGAGCATTGAAGTTTTCATTATTTATCAAGCAGATAAAATGGATAGACGGTAATAGAGTCACAAACAGGACAGCTGGTATAATCACCAAAGTGCAGAGTTAACCAAGAGCATTGATCACACCCATAGTTAACCGAGTGTAGTGATAACCAAACATACAGACTAAACCGAGTAGTAGACAACACTGAGCTACATAGTATAACCAAACATAAGTATAACAGAGATACACAGACGACACCGAGCACTGAGAGACAACGTTAACCGAGTGGACCAGAGGCCACCTAAAAGTTTGTTATGGCACATCATTCTATGTAAAAAAATTTTAACCAACCTAGATAATGGTTTACATGACTGAGGAGAACATTAATTACATATTTACAACATTAATTGTTTATATCTCCTATTTTTAGATGATCAAGGTAAATTATGTACACTGTTGATCTTAGGTTAGGGATGTAATTATAAAGCCCTAATTAGGTCATAGAGTTTGATATATATATAAATGTATAGATGTCATTTTTGTAATGTATGTTGATCAATCAATGATCAAGTAGTCACCATACTATGGACATCAAATATCAGAAAATGGTTTTAAGGACAAAGACTACATTGCAAAAATCAGTTTCTAGAACTAAGGCAAAGCTACCGAGCATAACAGAGCAGAAGGTATTATCATTCACATTAAGGTGATATGTTTTGTATGCACTTAATGGATCTCTATCAGAAATATTGAGATTGTATATGTTTCAGATCAAATTTATGTTACTCTCTAACAATTGTAGTTGAACCCCAAAATCTCTTAACAAAGTAGACTTAACCGTCTTTTTGTAAATCTCTTAACCGAGTGCACACATACTTTGTGTTTCCAAATCATCTCATGAGGTAGATCTAATTGATCTGATTGTTACTCCTAACATGGTAAGATAATCAGAAGTGATCATTCTTTGTAAGCTTTAAGAGGCTACTTTATTTCTGTAGTAGTGAAGTTTTGTGGGTCTCATCCCCACCATAGTTTTTACCTTCTAATAGGGGTTTTCTGCAATACCAAAATACCAGTGTTATAGGTACTTAATTTCATGTATGTGTATTTTTTACTTTACATGCATTTATGTTTTAGTAGTGATAAAGTATGTTTGGTGTATGCAATCTACTCAATCGGTTATTGAAGAACAATAGGTCACAAAGAATTGATTAAAGTTTTTTAACGGTACTGATTCACCCCTCCCCTCTCAGTACACACCTTCATATTATCCCAACAATTGGTATCAGAGCTAGTTCTCTTATTTTGAAGGTTTAATCGCTAAAGAGAAACTCAAGGAGATGTTGATTAAGAGAAAGGACATGGTACTTTGTTGTCATGAGATTGATTATCATGAAGAAGAGATTCATGACCCATTTGACACATCTGGATCTGAATCTGGTAGCATATCTGATGCATCTAAAGGAATAATTTCAAAGCTATCTAAAAGCAATGAACAACTTGCTGAACAAGTGAAAGCACTACAGATCAGTCAATATGCATAAATGGTTAGAATGGTTGAAGTCTTGAACGATGCAAAGAAAGATGAACAAGATAGAAACATGGATGTTGATGATAGAAGACAAATGACTGAAAAGTTACAAGAGAAAGAAATTGAGATATCAAGACTTACTGAACATTACTTTGAGATCACCAACAAGTGGTTTCTATGAATCATGAATCAAACCTAGTGAATACTGAACTTACAAAAAGAATAAAAGATATTGGTGTATTGAAAGAAGAAAATGAGAAACTGAGAAATAAAGTGAATATTTTACAACAACATAATGAAGTGATTAAGAGATCTGCAGAAAACACTAAGAGAATGGATGAATTTCTGATCCATCAAAGAAGACTGAACAACAATATTGGATTAGGGTATACCGAGAAAGGAGAATCATCAAATCTAGATGAAAAAAGGAATGTATACTCAAGTATAAATCCTAAGAAGCCCTCTTTCCATCACTGTGGAAAACCAGGCCACACATCAAATGTTTGAAGAAGCAAAGAAAAAGGTATTCCTAGAAACCCTCTTAAATTTAATGGCATTTGCTATAACTATAATAAGCATGGACATCAAGCACATGAGTGTAGATCCAAGTTGAAAAAATCATAGAAGAAACCATACATGGATAAATATTGTCAAAATTGCAACATGTATGTTCATACATCACAAGCATACAGGAAGAACACAAAGAAAATTTGGAAGCCTGAAGGACAATAAAAGGTAAATCAACCAAGAAGACAAGGCAATGCTTATGCATGGGATTATAACACCTAGAGTAGTTGTACAACATGTGGTAAATATGGGCATATAGCAGAAAATTGTATGAGACAATGGAGAAACAAGTCAAGGAATTGGTCAAACTCTGGAATGACATGTTCTCACTGTCACAAAGTCGGTCACTTAAGCAGAGATTGTGCAGACTGAATAAATACTTATGGTAATGGAAATACAATTGATGAAATTGTGAGGATCAAAAATCAAATGTGGAGGAGAGCATCAAATGATAATGCAGGACCAAGCACAATAGTTGGTGACACCTCATCCAATGGGTTAGGTGGCTCCACTGCCTCCAACTGAGCAATATAAGTAGGTAAGGAACTATGTTTTGAAAAGCTATATCTTACATCAGTTCCTATATTCATTACACATATGCCAAATTAGCCTGAATTGAGATGAATTATGGTATTATACTTTTGATTACTTTGATCTTGTTGAGTCAGTTAATATGTACCAAGTTAGAACTATCAGTTGGTGAAAATGTGAAGAGACAACTGAGTTGCTATGGTAACCGAGTATATTATATACTCACCGAAGTGAAACATTATTAGTGTTAACCGAAAATAATGTTTATTCACCAAGCAGTTGGTGAAGAGCATTTATTTCACCTCCCTAAGTCATTTTTTATAAATTTGATTGATGTGAACTCATTTGGTCACACCGTGATCACAAAGAAGAACAAAGAAAAGAGAGAAAAGTTGTAGCAGAGCATTTTCGAGCATTCTACAGAGATTCAAGCACATTCTAAGCATACATAGGTTAGTTATTGCACATTCTTATTTACCCAAGTCATTCAAACACTTTCATGCAAGCCGTAAACTAGAAATCATGGCATCGACATCTCGAACCATGAGAGACAAGATGGAGAAGGATAAAAAGATTGTTTTGGTGAAGAACTCCACTTGGATAGAGCTGTGTTATAAGATCCATCCACAGGTTGCAGCCCAATCAGACGACAAAGGTGCATTTTCATCGATCTCACCTAGGTTTTGTTAGTCCAAAACATGCGTGCCTACATTCACTACAAATTATGTGAAAATGGGGATTTTTTAATCATGTCAAATTATTAGTCACTATGCACAAATGGAAAGTTGAAAGAAGATCATAAACATCTGGAGGTGAAAGGGTTAACCAATGCCCTAAATTTCCTGAATGTATTCAACAATGAGTGGATCTGCATTGTTCTGAGCAGAGTACATGAAGGAAAGCTCTGGCTGGATGAGCTCAAAAATATAACAAAGGATGTTATTCATGTTGTGACAGGGTATCCCATATGTGATAAATCCAAATCCCTAAGGTACCCATGGAGAACTAAAATAGAAAAGTTAACAAGAGCTGAATGGGATGGTAGAGGTTTGAAGATCAATTGCATTGGTGATCCTGAAATGAGGCTTTGTGAATATGTCATTGGCTACAAGATATTCCAATCTAGCAGACTAAACAATGTTTCATGCAAAGAAGTTGACATAGAATATAAGATTGTTTAGAAAGGAGCACAATATGACCTCGCCAAGCTATTGCAAAGACAATTTGAAGAAAATATGAAGACCATCAGATTAGCACGATCAAATACATGTAAGTTTTGTTCACTACTACTATGCGCATTCTTCTACCTACAAAATTTATTTCCATCCATCGGTACATTTCAATGGAAGTCCAACCAACCAGTTACAATGAAAATCAATGATATAATTACAAGCCTAGAAAAAAAAATTGAACCAGTCATGAATGACCATTTTTCTAAGTTTAAGGCTAGGATGGAAAAGAGGACTAGAATTCCACTACAATTGGTAGATAAGTACAAAGATGAAATATGTTTTGTAATAGACACTGATACAACTCTAATCAAGGCAGTACAATCAAGGACAAGAAGCTCCATTAGAATATAAATTAGATATTGATATTTCATCTCAGGCCATTGAAAAATTGTTGAATGAGCCTATTGACAAATCGGCCATGAGATTTGGCACATTTGATGAAGCCCAAACCTGAATATCTATAGGTATATAAGTACAAAACATGGGTAAGAAAAAGACAAAGATTGTGAAGACATTGAAGAGAAAATTTTATAAAATAGATGAAGAGTTAGACAAATATTTAGATGATACCAAGGAGAAGACCTCAGTCAGTCAAGATGATGAGCCTGAACAAGATGCTGATGCCACTGAATCACATGAAGAAAAAGATAAGTAACCTAAGGCCAAAAGGGGAAAAAGCATAAAGACTAAGCCTCCACCACAAACCAGATCACAATCATTGACTACTGATTCCCAACCTTTAAAGAAAGGTGTTGCAAAGATAACAAGACCCTCACCAAATTTTACATACCAAACAAGAAAATAGAATGGTACTACCAAGAATCTGACACCGAGACAAAGGAAAAGATATGTAAGGAACAAAGATGAAAAGGATGACTCTGATGAAAATCTAGATCAATTCAAGGTTGTAAAGAATAAGACACCACAAACTATTGATGAGATTGTAGAGACAATCATCTAAGCCAGACACTCAGGACATCCAAAGATATATGCATATTCTGATCTGACTACCGAGCACAAGGATAAAATCAAAGAAGTAATCATAGGTATGATGATCAAATTTAAACAAGTTCTAGTTGAATTTTCTTCTTACCTTCCTTTCAATTTATATGATAAGATATCAACTAGATGGTCTTATGCACTTACAACTAAGAAACAGATGAGAGAGGCATCTCTCAGTCTTATTAAAGCTGATTATATAGTAGAATAGATAAATGATATCATGCAGCAGTATGCCAAGAAATTTCCTAAGAAGGAACATGCACTAAATATTTTGCAAGGAAATATGAAAGAAGTGGATACTGAGATCACACAAATATGGAATAAATTTCTGAATCCACCTGAGGAAGTAAAGGAAATCGAGGAAGAAATAGACATTGCATCCACAGTCGATACTGAGTGAGATCAACCGAGCACAAAACAAATCGATGTAGATGATGCATATGTTGATAATGTATTGGATGGAATTCCTCAACTATTGAATAATATGAGTCACCCAGAGATCACCATAAATGACATAACTAAAGATGATCCTGATGATAAAGCTAAGGAAGATGAGATAGTCGGAGCAATTGAGACCCTGAATAAAAAAGACACAACATAGGCCACCTAAGTAAATGTGCCAGGCCAATTACCTATTTTAGTACAAGATATTTAAATAGAGAGTGAAGCACAAAATAAAAATACACCCGAGCATGTTATAGATATAAATGAAGACAAGGATGATCAACAAGGTACACAGACCGAGCATAGTGGTGGAACAACAGAAGGTGATGCACCAAAAGATGCCATTGGTGTAGAAACAAAAGGTGAAGTTAATACATACAACATATATAATATAGTAGATACTTCTAGTACAAATACCAAGTCAGTTGCCAAAGCACCTCACCAATTACCAAACAATCAAAGCCAGAACCCAAGCAAAAGGCTCAATTAGCATTAAATTTATCTCCTTCCTCTAGTGTCCAAGGAAAGAAAAATAAGAAGAAGAAAGAAAAAAAGAATGAAGTTGTACTTTAGATGAAATCATAGAGATTATAGAATGGGATCCAAGGACACTCGATCTAGAAAAATTGAAGAAATATGGTGAATTATGCACTAGGAAAACAACACAGGATAAATTACAGCAAGAACATAAGAATGCACAAGTCTTAGAAGCCACCAAGGAGATTCTTCAGCAAGTTTTCCTTGACTTATATATCAATGTATCCACCCCCATCATTGATCAAATTGCACTACTCACCGAGGCAATTAACAAACCTTACATTGATGCTGAGAAGAAATTAGAAGAAAGAGCTGAGAAGAAGATACAATACAAGGTCACAGAGAAGATCATCTAGGTAGTGGCAATACATAAGGTAACTCTATCTAAATTTGTGAATGGAATAGAAACAATAATATCTGAAGCCATTACAATTCTACAATAGTTATGCACATTAGATCACTTCACTATCGAGATTAGTGAAAAGATTAAGAAGATAGATCAAGATCTAAAATATAGTGCAAACAGTCTATCAACCGAGCAACATGCACTATAGATGCATTACACCAAGGTACTTCAAAACCAGTGGTTGAGACTAGACCTAAAGAAAGAAGAAGAGGAAATCAGAGACCAAGTAACCGAGCTCTATTCAACATTACTACCACATTTGGTAATGATGCAGAAACATGTGACATTGGAAAAGAACCTAATTTCCACCCAAAAATTTTTAGTCACAGACATCATATATGATATGCATTCTTAGTTAAACTTAGAGCTACTAACCCTCAAGCATATAAAAGAGGAGTGGGAGAAGCTACTAGAAAATCTAAGGATCGCCCATCCTAATATTTTTGATAAACTGTAAGTTATATTCCTTTTGTCATTATTTTCAAAAAAGGGGGAAACATATCATGTATATAAGTATAGTAAAAGGGGATACTATAATCAGGAGGAGTTCATATACATATACCAAGCATGTACATAGGGGGAGTCACTATGTATAGTATTATGTACAGTAATAAGTTTTTGATACTATTGCCAAAGGGGGAGAGTGTTACTCCAATTGAGCATTGAAGTTGTCATTAGTTATCGAGAAGACATAATGGACAGATGGTAACAAAGTCACAAACATGACAGTTGGTATAATCACCAAAGTGTAGAGTTAATCAAGAGAACTGATCACACCCAGAGTTAACCGAGTGCAGTGATAACCGAACAGAAAGACTAAATCGAGCAGTAGACAATACCGAGCTACACAGTATAACTTAACATTAGTATAACAAAGATGTACATACTACACCGAGCACTGAGAGACACCATTAACTGAGTGGACCAGAGGCCACCTAAAATTTTTTTACGGCACATCATTCTATGTAACAAATTTTTAGCCAACCTAGATAATGATTTACGTGATCGAGGAGAACATTAATTATGGATTTACAACATTAATTGTTTATATCTCATGTGTTTAGATGATCAAGGTAAATTATGTACATCGTTGATCTTAGGTTAGGGATGTAATTCTAAAGCCCTAATTAGGTCATAGAATTTGATATATATAAATGTATAGATGTCATTTTTGTAATGTAGGTTGATCAACCAATGATCAAGTATCCTCCATACTATAGACATCAAAGATAAGAAAAGTGTTTTAAGGACAGAGACTACATTGCATAAATTAGTTTTTAGAACTAAGGCAAGGCTATCGAGCAGAACAATGTAGTAGGTATTATCATTCACATTAAGGTGATATGTTTTGTATGCACTTAATGGATCTGTATCAGCAATATTGAGATTGTATATGTTTCAGATCAAATTTTTGTTACTCTCTAACAATTGTAATAGAACTTCATTCTAGCTTGTAAGGGGTTTTGGGTCCCCATTTAAAACCTATTTTTCCCTGCAGTAAAAAACAATTGTAATAGAACCCCAAAATCTCTTAACAAAGTAGACTTAACCATTTTTTTGTAAATCTCTTAACCAAGTGTACACATACTTTATGTTTCTAAATCTTCTCATGAGGTAAATCTAATCGATCTCATTATTACTCCTAACAGGGTAAGATCATCAGAAGTGATCATTCTTTGTAAGCTTTAATAGGCTACTTTATTTTTGTAGTAGTTAAGTTTTGTGGGTCTCATCCCCACCACAGTTTTTACCTTCTAACAGGATTTTTCTTTGATACCAAAATACTAGTGTCATGAGTACTTAATTTCATGTATGTGTATTGTTTACTTTACATGCATTTAAATTTCAGTAGTGATACTATATGTTTGTTGTATGCAATCTACTCAGTTGGTAATTGAAGAACAATAGGTTACAAATAATTGATTAAAAGTTTTTAAGAGTACTGATTCACCCCTCCCCTCTCAGTACACACCTCTCCATTATCCCAACAACATATATATATATATATATATATATATATATATATATGTGTGTGTGTGTGTGTGTGTGTGTGTGTGTGTGTGTGTGTGTGTGTGTGTATGTATGTATGCATATATATATGTATATATAGATATGTATATATATATTTATGCATATACATATACATATACATATATATGTATACATATATATATATATATTTATATATATATATATGTATATATATGTATACATATCTATATATATATATGTATATATATATATATATACACATATATATATGTATATATATGTATACACACACACATATATATATATTGGTAAAAGGCCTAAGCCTTGGATTTAATTATATTTAAAAAGTGGTAAAGTTACATTGTCTCCATTCACTGCGGGCACTAGTAGGAAAGAACGGAGAAGAAACCTCCAGTCCAGGCCGGAGTCGAGGTCCAAAACATAATAGATAATCTAAGTTACAAATAGATGGAGGCATAGCTCCATTTACAACTAGATACCTTCTCATAGATATCCCTTATCCTTTCAAATATTGACTATTACATAGAGTTCCTCAGAAATATTTAGCCCTAATACCTCAATTATGCTCTATTGGGTAAATCCTTCACTTTTTCTTGTATTCTTTCTAGAATGCCCTTTTACCTGATCCTACACAGATATAACTCACACAAAATACTATATCTACATGGTATATTAATTATCTTTCCCATATTAAATTTAACATAAGATAAACTCCTGTAATATCCAAGACCATAACTAATGATATTGTGATCAGAATCTTCAAAAACAAATGTAAATATTAGCAGATACTTCGAAAGAGGAAAGAAAACATCAATAAAATTTCCTAAAAATCTACGTTTATGATTATATATTATTAAAAAATTGATTTATATATCCCCTAATAGATTTCTTTATTGCCTATTTGATATAGAAACCAATATTTAACATTATAAAATTAATCTAATTGGTAGGTTTTCATATGATGTTTCCATTTCCTTCTAAATAAGTATCTGAAGTACAAAGATATTAGAGATGAAATAATTGAAAGAAAATGTTAGTATTTAATTTCTACTAAACCTTAACCAAATTGTAACTAAAATTTATCATCATAAATCCCAACATCCTGATAGTGATAAACATCTAAAGAAAGGCTAAAGGAATTGCTATTGCAAAGACATATCTATGTAACAATAATGCAGGGATATCATTTTGAATAGCTGAGATAAGTTTAGATACCTAGGTAAAATAATAAGGATAGATGACACACCAATGGGAAACTTATTAGTTGGTCTACATTTTACTGAGGGTCAGAGGTGCTCTATACATAGACAAAAGAGCACGAGCCTATTCAAGTAGTTACGTCCATGGTTGTAGGGGTTGAGGGTGAGTCCTCATTTTTTCCTTTTCTTCCTCCTCATGCCAACTTTATTTACCCTTTCAAATATTGCTTCTTCATCATCTGAGTCACTAAAACCTTCTCTATCAATGTTACCCACATCATCTTCATGCCAATAATTATAGAACCAATCATCTTCCTCCAGAGCCCTAACATGAAGGTAAAAAAATATAAAATCTAGATTTCTTCTAATGATGGGAGTTCTTGAGATCAACATTGATAGGTCATTTGTAACCAAAATAGGGAGGAAGGAATAGGACTTCCATTAATCATTGACATATTGTAAAATCTAGGCCTTGTAATTGACAAATCTCCGTGAATATTTTGTAACTAGATCTAGTCCTACTAAATATTTGCATTTAAAAATGTGGGCGTAGAGCCTCCCAATGTCAGATTTCTCAGGATCTACCTGAATTTCCATGGCTATGAATATTACTAGGATATCTGAGTTGACTCGGTATCGCTCTTCAATGGAAAGGAATTATAGCCCCATAATCCAAAAAACAACCCTCAGTGTTAAAGCATAAGTGTTTAGCATAACTGACTTTAGTCTATTGATAGTGATTTCCACCTCAAAAGCTAATTGAGGCTTGGAGTCCTTCAGCTTAATGGTGGTGGTCATTTTTAAAGAGCAGGGTGAAAGGCCAGGTGGATAGAATAACCTAAGAGGGAGTTGAATTCATATATAAGCCATTAAAGGAGGGCAAACCCTATTCTATCTCTTCACCGACAGACTTTTGGACTTTACTCTGGCACCGAAAGGAGAATACCATGGGACACTTGTGAGCTAGAAAGGAAGGGAAACGACTGGAGAGGGAATTATTGGTGTAGGGATACTACTACTAATTATTAATAAACATGAGAAATATAAGAACAACATTAAGAATAAAGTTATATATTTTTCGAAGTAGATATATATGTGATATATGTTTTTATATCTAAGTATATAATATATATAAATATAGAGGCATATATAAAAAATAAAAAATGTATAACTATAAATATATATAAAAATATATATATCTATATCATATATAACTATCAATATATATGAAAAATATATATATCTATAACTATATATAGATATACATAAATATATATAAATATATATCTCTATATATCAATATGTTCATGTTTATTTAAACACACACACACATATGTGTGTGTGTGTGTTTGATATTGATTATATATATTTATAGCTCTTTATATCATAAATGATAGTATAGGAAATGTGGACTAATTACTGTTACTTTTTCCGCCATTACTTTTATGGTTCTATATTTTAGATAAATGTTGTGTAAAGTTGTAGTGACGTGATCTTTGAATAAAAAATCTAATTACTTCCAAGTTTAACACTACAACATATTACTATCAAAGTGAAATGTAGAGATCTACAAAATATCGATATGCTGAATATGACCCCTATAACAGATGATATCCTACAAAAGAGAGATTATTCCATTGAACGTAAAAAGGAAGTGTAACTGCTAAATTTTAATAAAGAGATATGTAGCCATTTAAGGAGTATAATGATTCCATTCCTCAATATAGGGCCTGAGTCTATATTAATACCACATATTGTTTCTAAAGAAGTAAAATATATAGATCTTTACAAGCTGAAGGTTACTATAATGTCTATACTGCTATACTCTATTGCTTGATATAAATTGAAAGTATAGTGAAAACATGTTGTTGTAGTCTTTTCTGAATAATACCTAGACAACCAAAATGATAGTTTTGGGTTAAAAGTTTCTAATATCCTATGAGTAATAGCCTAATGATTTCATCTTAAACATATTATCTTATAAAATCTAATAAAGTATAAAGTGGCTTTGCAGCCAAGCTGGATTTCTTTGCCTTTATCCATTATCTTGCCTCCCAAAGAAGAAGGCCCTACAACAAAGGAAGGCATCCTTCCCTGCAGCTCCAAATCCTCATCACTCTCATTGTCAGAGAAAATGATCACCAAAGCCAAGCTTGTCCCATCTGGAGCATCCCCAAAACTGGCAATGTTTTCTTCCTTTAAGTATGAGGCAAACCAGTTGGGGTTGTCTGGGCACTTGACATGTAAGAGTGGAGTCAGAAAATTCAAGTTTTGGTCTCTTCTCACAAGGGATGAGTTGAATACATCCCTTCTTTCATACCATAAAATACGGTATCTAGGAGCATAATTGTCCCTTGTGATGGATTTCCCATAGTTCATGGCTTTGGGGATCATCGATGCATCATCAATGTTGTAAAGGACAATGTCAATATCCCCAAGAATTCTTTTTTTGAATATTTTTTCATAAATATCGCTTGAAATATGTCTCTCTCAAGGAACATTGAAAAGGCAAGGAACATTGATGCAATGTCAGAATTCACTCTTGTCCTATCCATATTACCCAAGTAATCTTCTCCTAATACCTTCATTATTTCCTCCACCACTAATATGTTATTGAGTTTTATAATACCTCTAATTATTTGTTCCATTATCTCATTCTTTACTCCAGTCTATTGCTTTTTACCTTGGAGTATGATTGGGGTATCCATAAGCTCTTTCTCTTCTTCTCATCTATGCAGAATAAAATTTGAGGCTCTATGAGTGCCAGATGTCCTTAAAATATAGGTAAAATTTCTAGGGACGATATTAGTTGTCTTTGATGTGTCAAGTGTCAGATGTTTTTATTAATATTGGCATGAACTTCTATGTTGGAGAGTAATGTTGTATCGATTTAAAGATAACTTACATACATATCCTGAGGTAATACGAGCGAGATGTCCTACCAAGATTTTGGCATTTGCAGACTTAATTTTTGTCTTTAGTAAGATTTGTACTTTGGGACTTAATTCCATGGAAGAAAGACTAATTTATTAATTATCATAATGTATTATAACTACCTAAAAGATGGTAGCTCAAGGATGATGCCTATGTGACACTAATGAACTAAATATTTATCCTTGTGTTGCTTGGTTGTAGGTAAGTCTTTATTTTACTTCATTTGATATGCTTAATTATGCAGGAAGGGTTAATGATTTTGTGAGATCGGTCAGATCACATAATCTTTCACAATCTATTTAGTATTAACCTCTCTTATAATTGATTGTCAACATTATAGAGTTATTTATAGGAATTTATCCAAATCTAAAACCATTCAAATCTGTTAAGTTGTTTTATATGGCTAAAAGTATAACTATCCATTTCTATTAATATTTTTGTTCCTAAAAAATATTTATAATAAATATTATATTTTAACAATGACACATATAACCTTACCTGATTAGCAAAAAGATTCAATTAAGGCTTCTATGATAATGGAAAATGATTTAGATGCACTAAGCGGTATAAGTTAGGCAAGGTTTGGGGTGGTGTAAGTGTTCCAAGATTTTATTGCACTTGCTCAACTAAGGACTTAACTTGCCCTATTCTACTTAGGACCCCAATTCACTCCTAGAATCCACTAAATTATTAAGTCTTCATCCTAATACTATTCTAACTCCACACTAAGAGTGTTTCTCTGTGCTTAATCTTAAAATATTTCCACCATTAAAAAGGACACCTTGTCCCTATGCTTCCTTGGATGATTCCAAGCTCAAACTTTCCCAAACATGCTTATACGTGCTACAAAGGTCATGTTGAACATTAAGACACCTATTTGGAATCCTACTACTCCCATTTTAATGGTTCTTCAATCCCAAAGTGATCAAGTTCCATATTTACACTACTTTTTATCCTATTGGGCCTAGTAGCCCAATTAGCCCTATCTAGAGGGTTTTTTTGGATTCTTGCTAAAACCTTCCAAACAACCCTAAAAACCAGTGTAGGATTTAGATACCCTTTTCAAAAACCTCTAGGATTTTCAAGGTTTTGGTTCCTCCAACCATCCATACACTAATGTCCTGAAATGTAGGTCTTTTAGGCTATTTTTAAGGATTGTCTGCAACACACTGATTTCTTAATGAAAATGTTTTAAGATGGATTATCAAAGACCTAAGCTCTTAGGAAGGGTTCATTTAGACCCAAAGGATTCTATAATTTCACTTGGTTTCTTTCTCTCACGCACACCTTTGCAATGACACTTGTTTCTTTCTTTGTTACACTCGTAGTCGGACATGCCTTGCTCGCCTAGGGCATAACATTAAAAATAGAAACTCAACTCTTTAGTACCTCTCCTTGAATATGTACACTATACATAGGCTCCCATAAAAAAATAATCCACCCTTAGGAGTTTCCCATGGTTGGATTTCATGGGGGATCCATGAAAACACAAACTATTCTAGACTAGACCAGTGGACTCCCTAAACCTTAACAAATTTACAAATGCTAACAAACTAACTCTATTGTACTTGCACAAAGAAATAAAAAGTCTTGAAACTAAATAATCAATGCAGATCCAACACTGCTTTAATCATTTCAATCCATGTAATCACTCTGTAACTCAAAATTCCTGACTATTTCTCTAAACCAGAGTTACAGAGTTCTATGCTATAAAAACAAACTTGCTTACATGATCAAATCTCTTGGGAAATGAGTCCTCTGGCATCTTAGGATACTTCCTCCACCATTTTAGGCCACTATAATTAATTTTTCACCTCCATTTCGAAGGGAATCCAAATGTTGTTTATGTTGCATGCAACATTGCAACAATGCAAAATGTTGTCATGACAACATTGTAGCATCTTTTACATAAATGGTTAAAACTAACTTTTATGACCTCTACTATGCTTGGTATTAGGAATATACATCATTAAGGCCTTTTTGGGCACTTTCCCAATCCCAACTAACTCTAGGACACATTGAAACTCATTTTCCCTACTCAAACCAAACTATGCATTAAAACAAACTAACTAGACTAGGTTGGATTTGACACTAACTATAAATCCACCTAGTAAAACACCTTGCAAGATCTACTATGGTCAAAATGCAACACACGCTAACTTGGCTAGGGTCAGTTACAATCCAAAAAATTATAGGGATTGTAGGATAGCCTAGGTGCTCCTGCACCATCCTCCCCAAATGAAAAGATGTCAATCCATCCTTAGATTGAGTAAGTCAGGATCAACACCCAACTTTTTGAACTCTGACTCCTTTATCCATGTTTCATTTCCATCCAATTGTCCTTGCCACTTCACTAAGTGTTCCTTGTAATCCTTCTTTTTGGACTTTTTGTAAATTATGGAATCTAGAATGTGGTCTACTTTCTTGATTGATGTAGATGGAAAATGGAGATCTTCAACCTCTTGAATGAATTTAGTCAAACTTTGATTTTGATCAGGTATTGGCCCTTTGTATAAGACAAGTCTTCAATGTTAAAGATAGGTGACAACCCACTATTCTCTGGTAACTCCACCTTATAAGCATTTTCTCCATATTTGGCCAATATTGTACATGGACCAATCCTTCTCATCTGCAACTTATGTGGGAATCCTTTCTATAGTCTTTCCTTGTTGAGGTGTACCATGACTAAATCCACAACCTTGAACTGAACATCCCTTTTTCTCTCATCCACTTTGTTCTTGATCTTCTCAGTATTTTCAGTGAGTGTCTTCCTCACTATCTTAGGGATTTATTTCATTGCATGTGCAAATTCCTCTGCATATCCACTCCCTTTAATTCCATCCTTCAGATCCCTGCACTCATATATGCCTCTTAGATTAAGGCCATAAACTATTTCAAAAGGACTCTTACCAGTAGTCATGTTCACTGTGTCATTGTAGGCATATTCTTCTTTCCCAATGAGTCGGTCCCAAGTCTGACCATACTCCTTAGTTATACACCTTAGGAGATTTCCAAGACTCCTATTTACTGCCTCTTTTTGGCCATCTGACTAGGGATGGTATGCTAATCCAAAAGATAAGTTGGTTCCCAACTTCTGCCAGATAGTCTTCCAAAAATGACTCATGAACTTGGTGTCTCTGTCTGCCACTATTCTTAATGGAAAACCATGCATTCTGACTACCTCCTTGAAGAATAGGGAATCTATTTGACTTGCATCATGTGTTGTCTTGTAGGGTACAAAGTGTGCCACATTGAATTTGTCCACTATCACATAAACACTATCCATTCCCTGTCTTGACTTAGGCAACCCAACTACAAAGTCCATGCTCAAGCATTCCCATGGTCTAGTTGGAATAGGAAGTGGTTGGTATACGCCTACATTAGAGGAAGTTCCCTTGGCCTTCTGACACACAACACAACTCTCAACATATCTTCTAATATCCACATTCATCTTGGGCCAAAAGTAAAATCTCTGAACTAGTTCTTGTGTCTTATTGACCCCAAAATGGACACTAAGTGCACCATTGTGTTTCTCCTAAATAAAATTATCCCTTATAGACCCTTTAGGGACACATAATTGACTCCCTTTAAATAGTAGATCACTCTACAAAGTATATCTAGAATATTGACTATGAAAGTGATTCCTATATCTTGGCATACCTTATAGATGTCTGGAAAGTCTTCATCTTCACCATAGAGATCTTTGAATTTGTCTATCCCCATGCTTTGCAATTGTATCTCCCGAATATTCAAGGCTCTTCTACTCAAGGCATCTACAACCTTGTTCTGCAGTCCCTTCTTGTGTTTGATATTGAATGTGTATGCTTGCAGGTACTCAACCCACTTCATGTGCTTCTGACTGAGTTTGTCTTGAGAGTTCAAGAAACTTAATGTCTGGTTGTCTGAATAGGCTATGAACTCTTTTGGAAGAAAATAGTGCCTCCACTTTCTCAGTGCCTAAACTAGAGCATACATCTTTAGGTCATAAGAATAATATTTCTTCTTATCTTCACTCAACTTATTAGAATGGAAAGCCACTGGTCTTCCCTCTTGGCTTAAGACCACCAATTTCCACATTGCTAGCATCACATTCTACTGTAAATAACTTTTCAAAACTTGGAAAAACCAAAATAGGTTGTGTGGCAATATTTTTCTTTAAAAATTCAAAACCATGGTTAGCTTGTTCATTCCATACAAACTTAGTCTTCATGTCTCATTTTATAGTGTCTAACATGGGAGCACAAATTGTACTGAATTGTTTGATAAAATTTCTATAATATTGGGCCAAACCATGAAAACTCCTTACCTATGTTGCTGTCCTTGGAGTAGGCCAATTGAGAATGGCTTCTACTTTTCTTGGATCCCTCTTTAGGTTACCCTGAGATAGTACAAAACTAAGATATACTAGCTCTGTCTTGATGAACTCACACTTTTCTAAGTTGATCATCAACTTCTCCTCTTGCAACTTCTTAAAAACCATTTCCAAGTATTTGAGGTGCTCTTCTCTTGTCTTACTATAGATGAGTATATCATCTAAATAGACAACTACAAACTTTCCAATATAGTCTTTGAGGACCTCATTCATCAATCTCATGAATGTAGATGGGGCATTGGATAATCCAAATGGAATGAAAATCCACTCATACACTCCTTCTGTGTTCTTGAAGGTTGTCTTCTACTCATCCCCTTCATTTACCCTGATTTGATGATAGCCACTCTTTAGGTCTATCTTTGTAAAGTACCTTTCTCCTCCTAGACAGTCCATTAGTTCTTCTATCCTAGGGATAGGGAATATATAGCTTATTGTAATCCTATTGATTTCTCTACAGTCTGTACATAACCTCCAAGTTCCTCCCATTTTGGGTGCTAGGACAGTGGGCATGACACATGGGCTAATACTCTTTCTTATAAGGCCTTGTTCTAGGAGCTCTTAGATTTTCCTAGAAATATCCTCATTATGTTGAGGGGTCATCTTATAGGCTACCTTAATGGGTAGGGTATCTCCTGGTATTATGTATATCTTATGGATTATAGACCTCTTAGGGTGTAGGGTTGATGGTTGTCCATCACTAACTATACCTTCATATCTTTGCAGCATCTCTTGGACTTCTTTAGGTAGCTCTGTCCTCTTCTCTATTTTGTGTATAAATTCCTTTGGTTTTAACACCAGTGCAAAGTCAACTCCTTCTCCTTCTTCTAATTCCTCTAAGAACTCCTTCTCACTCACCATGAGAAAATTTGGACCAGTTGTCTTCAATTATGCATCTTCTAGTAGTGACTGGATATTAAATGTCACATTGTCCTTCTTGAAAGTGTATGAGTTCTTTGCACCATCATATATGGCCTTTTTGTCAAATTGCTATAGTCCACCTAAGAGTAGGTGACATGCATCCATAGGTAGGACATCACATAAGACTTTTTCCTTTTACCTCCCAATTGAAAACTCCACCCAAGCATGCTCATTGACAAGGACATGCTACCCTTTATTTAGCCAGGTGACCTTATAGGGATTTTTGTGGGGTATCCTCTTACTTTTTAGCTTGTTGACTGCTTCCTCTAACACTATGTTGTCAGTAGACCGTAATTCTATTATGACTCTACACACTTTACAAATCATCTTACACTTCACTCTAAACAATGATCCCGTTGAATGGGTTCTTCCTTCACTAGCTCTTTGATCAGAGTTCTTCTCATCATGAGATTCTCTCCCTCCTTTGATTATAATGGAACTTCAGGGTTCTTTTTTCCACCACTTGTCTCCTCATGAACATAGTTTACTCTTTTGTCACCTCCTTGGGAATTTGAACCCTTCTTGGGACATCTGTATGTAGGATTTCCTAACTGATTATAGTGATAACACTTCATATTGGAAAAATAGTTTCCTCTTCCTTGGCTACTTCCTTTTCCTCTATTGTTAGAGTTCCTTCCTATATTTGTACCTCCTCTATTAAAGTTCCCTTCTTTTTTCTTAGTGAGCTTAGCTTCCCCTTGACTCTTGGATTCAGAATTTCTTCCACCATATCCACCTCTTTGTCCTTTGTTGTCTCTTGCTCTTGTATGCACCCTAAAATGGTCGCCTAGACTTTGGGCCCCATTTATTATTTTATCATTTTATCAAATTTCTGAATCAATGCTTTGGAATATTTTCAATTCAAATTAATTTCCTTGATCAAATTGTAATTAATTTAATTATTCAATTATTTCAATATTTCCTAAGGTTTGATCATTTTTATCTAATTAAAAGATTTAATCTCTCTTTTAATTAAATAAAGTTCCTCTTATTTAATTAAAAGATTTAATCTCCCTTTTAATTAAATTTCTCTTATTTAATTAAATTCAATTCCTCCCATTTAATTAAATAAAATT